>RJWJ010016701.1:0-34073 GCA_004363605.1 Indri indri | reverse complement strand
GTCCTGATTTACAAATCAAACCTTTTGTTGATTTGATTAGTGTGTGTCAGGCTGCCAGGGCCTGAGCCTCCCAAGTCCCTGGGAATTGGCAGCTGAATGCTTGCAAATAAATGCCAAGCAACTAGACTCCAAGTCAGCAGTGCCCACTCCTGGAATGAGAACAATCTTAACTAAGGGCAAATTGTTAGGGCATCTTTACCATTGGCTTTTTAGTCTATTCTTGGCTGGACGTTATCATTAGAGATGCTGAAGGCATGTTGTTAACCCTGCACACAGGCTCTGGCTAGGCGGCATGTGAAAGCACAGTGTTGAAGAGGCCAAGTTCCGCAGCTATTTTAGTAGCTAGTTAGCTATGCAGAGAAAAGCTGTTCCTTAGTCACACTAAACACTTTACCCTGCCATCTCAAGGATGCACCCTCTAGATTACAGAAAAGTCCAGGTGTGAAAGGAGAGAGAATTTAGCTTAGCATAAACCTGTCATCAATACTGAGAACTCAGAGGACAATCTTGCAATATTCTATCTGCATCAGCTTGAGATATTAAAATAATAAAAATAATACCAATATATTTATTCTACTTTACTATGTTTTTAACAGACAAAATTACACTTTAATTCCTTAGATCAAAGATCTAGAAAATACGTTTAGTTCCCCATGAATAGAGTTAAGTTGAATTGGGAAACTTTTGACAGCAATTCTAAAGATGCCCTTAACTTTGAAGGTATTATTGGGGGAGGAAATCCCATCCCAGCCTGTAAGCATAACACCAATGAATGCATTTAACAGTGGAGAATCTCCCCTAAGGCAGAATTGACTAAGGAGTCAGGGGAGGAGAAGGCATGGATGGAGCAAAGGCAGAAGGCTTTTTTTTTTTTTTTTAAGTGGGGGTGATCTGGACATGTTAATGAACAAAGGGAAGGAGCCGGTTAAATGGCAGATATAAGTCATGCTGGAGACTTAGGGCTCACTGAGCCCAGACACTGGAGGATGCAGGAGGGAAGGAAGAAAGTCCAAATGAAAAGGCACCTGGAAAAGGAGAGGGAGGCCTGTTGCCCAGAGACAGAACAGTGCTGAGAAGGTGTGGAGGGATGAATCCCAAGTCGTGAGGGGAAGAAGGGCTGGTGACAGGTGGGAGAGCAGCCAGTGGAAACAGGGGAGTTGCCTAGGTGGCGCATCGCCTGCTCAGACTGAGAACACACAGCATTGCTGGCCTTATGCACTCTGGCCACTTCCCCACTTGTCCAACCTCATGACAACCAGCACCCTCGTGTACCCCGATCACCACACTAAAGATCAGTCCCTGGCACACTCTGTCATCTGGCCAGGCTTTGCATACACTGTTCTCTCTGCCTGACTGTTTTCTGCTTTATGCCTGGCCAATTCCCGGCACACCGTTCAGATCTCTATACCAAAGGCCCCTCTGCCTTCCCTGACAGGGTCAGATCTCACGAGTGCAGTCCTTTAGAGCTAAGCACTGCTCTCCTTTGATGGGATTGTCATAACTGTGATTTTGCATGGATTATGAGATTTTTTAAAATATCTGTCTGCCCCCTCCCCCACTATTCTGCAGACTCCACAAGGGTGTGCACTGCTAGGTTCTGTTCACCACTGCATGCCTGGCATACATGGAGAGCCTGGCACACAGCACATGCTCTACCCATGAATGAATGAATGAATGAAAAGAAATTTTAAGTGTTTCTGAGGCACGATGATGGCCCAGCTTCCTAAACCTAGCTGAACATGATCGGGGGCCCACATATCAATGGGAAAGTTGCTTAGTGACCACCACATGAAAACTGGGTGCATCAGTGAATGTATGATAAAGCACCTAATATATGGAAAATATATGTGTATGAACCCGAGGAAGGGGAAGTCATGGTAAAAAAGGGGGAGGTGAATGGGGGAGGTGAGACAAGGGATCCTGGAATTAACTTTGGATCAGATCTTAAATTTCATCACTCAGGGAAGCTCAAGTTGGCACAATAGGTAGACATTCACATCCGAACCCAGAACATACAAGAAAATAACTTTTGAATTCAGAATGAAGATGGTAAAAGAACCTGCAGCCAATAAGACAGTGTAAATGTTCAGGTGATATAGCGTAGGGGAGGGCAAGGGTAGTGGAGACCCACTGTGATCCTAAGATTTAGGATCAAGATCTGCACATGATGCCAAGCCTGCACCCTTTCTGCACTCCCTCTAAGGCTGGCTTTGTTACTCCTCCCAAAAAATCTTCCCCAAGTGCTACTTCCTTAGTGTTCGAAACGTGATCCCCAAACCAGCAGCAGGAGCATCTCCTGAGAACATGTTAGATTAACAAACTACCGAGTCCCCACCCCAGACCTACTGGATAAGCCACTCTAGGGGTGGGGTCACACAACCTGGGACTCACAAGCCCTCCAGGTGATCGTGATGTATGCTCCAGTTTAAGAGCCTCTGGTCTCTACATTGCAGTGGTAGTGCTGAGAGGGAGGGGTGGAAACCTTAAGGCCAGAAGCCCTCAGGCAGCCAAGCACAGCTTTCCCCTACGGGAGCCCATTGGATCTTCATGATGGGCTGGTATTATTATTTCTATTCCACAAATAAAGCAACTGAGACAAAATTAGTAAGCAATTTGACTAGAGATTTGGAGCCTGTATTAGTTTGCTAGAGCAGCTGTAACAAATGACCACAAACTGAATTGCTTGACACAAAAATGTATTCCTTCACAGTTCTGGAGGCTAGAAGTCTGAATTCAAGGTATCAGCAGGACTGGTTCCTTCTGAGGGCACAGAGGGAAAATCTGTTCCACGACTCTCCCCTAGCTTCTGGTGACAGCCAGCATTCCCTGGCATTCCTTGGCTTATAGATGCATCACTCCAATCTCTGCCTGTCTTCTGGACTTCTACTCCCTGAGTGTCTGTGACTAAATCTCACTCTCACAAAGACACCAGTCATATTGGATTAAGGGCCACACTATTCCAGTATGACCTCATCCCAATTTAGCTAAGCACATCTGTAATGACCTATTTCCAAATAAGGTCACATTCTCAGGCACTGGGGGACAAGACTTCTGCACATCTTTCTGGAGGACACAATTCAACCCATAATAGGGGCCCCACGGGGGACTCCTGTTGAGAGTACTGCTTATTCCTTAGTGTTCTTGCGTTACCTTCCCAATGACAGCAACACAGAGACACTTGGCAGATTTCCTTATTAATGCCACTGCTGAGAAAAAGTAACAAGGAGAGGTAAATTATTCCCTTCATACAATGTGTGTCCCCAAACCAGTGATGTTTACATACATCAACCTAGGACATTTTCTGGGACCTTTCTTATCCATTCTGTATCTGGTACATTTAAACACAATACAGGCAGTTTCCTCCTATTGCTTAGATCAATACTCAGTCATTTAAACACATAGATTAAAGAAAAGAACATAATATCTATCATCCATCCCACATTACTCTGTGTTCCCTCTGGCTTCAGCCATATATTATAAAACAGAGGGGGAGAATCATTAGGCCTGAAAAGACAGAACTTGAATTCAAAAGACTTTACATTTAAAACTACTCTATAATTTTGGGTAAGCCCTTTGGGTTCACAGTTCTGCCTACAGAAAAACTGGAAACGTTTATAATCCACTTATGAGCGATTCTTAAGCAGTAAACACTCAGGGAGGAAGAGGAAGCTGGTAATTCAGTACCCACACATCTCACCTCTCACACTTAGCCTTCTGGAAGCACAACCAGCCTGAGGATGCACGTTACACTTCCCTGTTTTCTGTTTAAGAATTTTGCAAACCGAAAAGGAATAGAGTGCTCAGACTTAGATTTTATCATAAAAATTTTTAAAATACAAGTAAACACTGAGAGATCAATGCTGGGCAATATAAAAAAAGAAACTCAAGTTATTTCCATAAATGTAATTAAAGTGCCTAAGATATAAATGAAAAGGATCAACCCCAAGATAATTACCACTTCTAATTTACTGCATTTCATTGAATGTAAACTATCATTAAATTTTCAATTAGATTCAGGGAGAAAGATTGATATGTCTCATATAATCCGAGTATTAGCTCTCATTTAGTCTCCCTTTGTCTAACATTTTGAAAGGTGTAAACAACTAAATATGAATTTTTAAATTTTCTAAATCTCTTTTAATTCTTTGAAAATGATTATTCCAGTTATGAAGACTCTGAAATATTAATTTTCTCAAAATATATTATAGTGATAATTTATCCAAAACCTTTCCATTATCTAACAAAAATTATTCAAGATGAATGTAAGCTATTTTAAGAAGAACAAATGTACATTAAAAATACCTCATGACAGGAGTTTGAAACCAGCCTGAGCAAGAGCAAGACCTCTTCTCTACAAAAAATTAGGATTACTTGAGCCCATGAGCTTGAGGTTGCTGTGAGCTATCATGATGCCACTGTACTCTAGCCCAGGTGACAGAGTTAGACCCTGTCTTGAAAAAAGGAAAAAGAAAAAAAAATACTTCGTGAAAAATATGACTAATGTAACAAGTTTATACAACTCAACAAACGGCAAAAATTAAGACTCCATAGGAAAATGGACAAAGAATATGGGCAGGTCACTGAAGTTATATAAATAATTATTATGTGTATGAAAAGACCCAGGGTCACAAGAAATGGGGTTAAAATAATACAAATAATTGGCAAAGATTTAAATATTTATTATGATGAAAATATTTTGGAACGAGAGACCTACATATTTCCAGGTAGAGTAAAATTCTCACAATTATTGAAAAGCAGTTTGGCATTATATATCAACTTTTTAAAAACTGTACTCTTAATTCAGTAACCTTATATCCAAAAGCATCTTAATTAAATAGAAATTTAGGCAATTAGCCATCTGGGAAATGCAAATCAAAATCACAAGATGACCAGCCTGAGCAAGAGTGAGACCCCGTCTCTACCAAAAATAGAAAGAAATTATCTGGACAACTAAAAATATATAGAAAAAACTAGCCGGGCATGGTGGTGCATGCCTGTAGTCCCAGCTACTCCGGAGGCTGAGGCAGGAGGATCACTTGAGCCCAGGAGTTTGAGGTTGCTCTGAGCTAGGCTGACGCCACAGCACTCACTCTAGCCAGGGCAACAGAGTGAGACTCTGTCTCAAAAAAAAAAAAAAATCACAAGATGATACTTCACACCTGAAAGGATGGTTATAATGTTTTAAAAGTAAGCAATAACAAGTGTTGGTGAGGATGTGGAGAAACTGAAACCTTCATATATTGCTAGCAGGAATAAAAAATGGTGTGGCCACTTTGAAAAACACTCTGGCAGTACCTAAAATGGTTAAATACAGAGTTACCACATGACCTAGAATTTCTACTCCTCATTATATACCCAAGAGAAATGAAAATATGTGCCCACACTAACTTAAACATGAATGTTCATAGCAGCATTATTTCGTAATAGCCAGAGGTGGAAACAACCCAAATGCCCATCAAATGATGAACGTGTATGTAATATGTGGTACAGCCATGCAGGTAATCTATTTGGCAATGAAAGAAATGGAGTACTGATACATGCTACAACATGGATCACCCTTGAAAATGTTAAGCTAAATAAAAAACAGCCTGGCACAAAGGATCACATATTGTATGACTCTCTATAAAATGTCCAAAACAGGAAAATCTGTAAAGACAGAAAATAGATTAGTGGTAGCCTAGGATGGCAGGCAGTATGGAGAGCAGGGGGAGGGGGAAGTGGCTAAAGGAAGAGGGTTTTCTTTTCATTTAGAACATGAAAATGTTCTGAAATGGATTGTGGTGAAAGATGCCCACTGCTATGGATATTTTAATAGACATTGAATTATACACATTAAATGGGTGAATTGTATGGTATATGAATTAGATCTCAATAAAGTTGTTTTAAAAGCAGAAATCCAGGCAAAGATTAATATTATCACTATATCAAGATAATCATCACAGAATTATATAATAGGAAAATAATGAAAACAAACTAAAACTCCAACATTAAGGAATGTTTAAATAAATAATGGTGTATTCACATCAGGGTATACAATAGAACCATTATAGACCAGGTTTCTAACGAATACTTTTTGGTACCTGAACACTTTCAGAACATATTATTAATTGACAATAGCAGTATATAAAAGTGAAAGGTCACTATAATTCTAATTATATGATAATATATGTATGCATAGGAAAAGAAAAAAGAGTAGCTGGGAATATTTAAAAATATGAATAATGGTTATCTCCGAGTGGTAAGCTTTATGTGTGGTTTTTATCCTGTTTATACTTCTGGTATTATTTAAATTCTCTTCAATGGGAATTTATAAAATCAAATAATTTTCATATAAAAGATAATATATAAATGTGGTTATAGTTATATCTTAAGCTTAAGGTAATATCCCAGCAAAATTATTTGCATATCTGTGACTTTTACATGATTGCATTATCTGATTCCAGATCTATTGCTTGTTTACGTATAACAAAGGTTTGGCCGACAGAGACAATTTCATATAGAACAAACCTTCAGAGATAAAGACTTGTATTTAGAGAACTCTATATTTCAAATATCCGATAATCTAACATTTAGGAATAAATCAGAAAGTCTTAAGACAAAGGGAAAATTAACACATACCAAGTATTCCATGGAGCAATAGTCAACATAATAGTTATCCAAACAAAGCAGACCAATGACAAAGCTTATGAAAAATGTAATTCTGGTTGCTTCTCTTCTCTCTTGCTCCCTTTCAGCTACAGTCATGCCTGGCCTTTGTGTCTGAGACTGCCTCCATGCAGATCTGCAACAGCACAGCCCTGGTCATCTCGTCGAAAAGCCCTGGGCTCTCTCCTGCTGTAATAGGAGTGCATAGAGCTTGGGAACATGAACTCCAGGCCCAACGGAACTGGTTTCAAATTCGAATTCCAAAGTGGACTTGCCACCCTGAAGTTATTCGATGATCTCTGTCATTTACAGTGTTCTCCAAAATGATCATCAATTGCTTCCCCCAAACTCCTTCCCTCCCCAACTCTCAACTAACTGCAAATGAAACTCTCCCCAATGCCCAGCCTGTTGTTTCCCTTCACTGTTCTTTTCCTTCTTCTCCTATTCTTTTGTCTTTCCCAGAATCCAATTTGTGTTTTTGTATATAATGCCTTATTCTACATCACAGAGGCCTAATAACTGAGCTGGCAAAAATAGATCTCCCTTATAGAGGATGAAAAAAAAAAGCAAAGAAAATTCTCTTTGGCTAGCAAGTTGCAGACAGGCTATAAACACTCATGTGATAGTAATTTCTTCTCAGCATCACAGCCCAGTTTTCAAAAGCGAGTACAGAGACTCATCTCATTCTCTTTGCTTGGCTGTCCCCCCTGCTCTGTTCTTTCCTCACCGCCCCCTCTGGCTGCTGTCCACAGAAACAAGCCATCCTTCGGGGATACACAAATGCCTTTCCTGAGCAGCTTACCCGGGGATGAGTCTGACTTTTCAGTCCAGTAACACTTGGTTTGATCCACTCAACTCATTCTTGTAGTGTAGTCAATGAGGAGGGGAGAAAAGGTCTACATTAATGTCAAACACTTTGTATTAGTCCATCCCTGTTGCTATAATAAAATGCCATAGACTGGATAATTTATAAATAATAGAAATTTACTTCTCACAGTTCTGGAGGCTGGGATGTCCATGATCAAGACTCCAGACCATTTAGCGTCTGGTGAGGGATCGCTCTATGCTTCTAAGATGGTGACTTACTGCTACATCCTCTGGAGGGAACCAACGCTGTGTCCCCACACGGCAGAAGAGTGGAAGGGCAAAGGTGTGAACACTATGTACAGTCTCTTTCATAAAAGCATTGATCCTATTCATGAGAGAGGAGCCCTCATGACTTAATCGCATCCTAAAGGTCCTACTTCTTTTTTTTTTTTGAGGCAGAGTCTCACTGTGTTGCCCGGGCTAGAGTGCCATGGCATCAGCCTAGCTCACAGCAACCTCAAACTCCTGGGCTCAAGCAATCCTCCTGCATCAGCCTCCCAAGTAGCTGGGACTACAGGCACGCACCACATGCCCAGCTAATTTTTTCTATATATTTTTAGCCGTCCAATTAATTTCTTTCTATTTTTGGTAGAGACAGGGTCTCGCTCTTGCTCAGGCTGGTCTCGAACTCCTGAGCTCAAACGATCCACCCATCTCGGCCTCCCAGAGTGCTAGGATTACAGGCGTGAGCCACCGTGCCCCCGGCCAAGGTCCTACTTCTTAATACTATTGCATCAGAGATCAAGTTTCAACATGAATTTTGGAGGGATACAAATATTCAAACCGTAGCATTCTGCCCCTAACCCCCCAAAGCTCAGTTCATGTCCTTCTCATAAACAAAATATAAGCATTCCTTGGTATCCATGGGAGATTGGTTCCAGGACCTCCTGAAATAATCACATATTTTTCTTTTAATTCTGTGGTTAATTGACTTTCTCTTTCTTTATTTCTTTCTTCTTCTTTTTTTTTTTTTATTTGAGACAGGGTCTCCCTCTGTTGCCTGGGCTGGAGTGCAGTAACATCATCACAGCTCACTGAAACCTCAAACTCCTAGGCTCAAGTGATCCTTCTGCCTCAGCCTCCTGAGTAGCTAGGACTACAGGTGTGCGCCACCATGCTCAGCTAATTGTTTTTATTTTTGTAGAGATGGGGGTCTCATTATGTCATTCAAGCTAGTCTCAAATTCCTGGGTTCAAGTGATCCTCCTGCTTTGGCCTCCCAAAGTGCTGGGATTACAGGTGAGAGCCACCACATCCAGCTGATTGACTTTAAATATCTGAATAACCTTGCATTCCTAGGAAAACCACAACATGGTCGTATTGTATATGCACGTTTTATATATTGATAGATTAGATTTGCTATTTTTTTTTTTAGGATTTTTGCATCTATGTTTTAAGAGTAATTGCCCTATAATCTTCCCTTCTTGTAATACTCTTTTCAGGATTTTTTGTATGATTCTTTCAGACATCTTATGCAATTTTAGGACTAGAAATGATTCCAAACAGGGCTGCAGCTACTAAGAGCACAAAACTAAATAGGGAAAAATATTAGATTGACATATATGTAGGCAAAGTGTAGCTAAGATGGGAAACTACTAAAAAAATTAGGCTCATGCAATTAATAATATCATTAAATAATCAACCCCTTACTAGTTCCACAGTCATGACCCACAAATGTCCACACTGGCAGTGAGCACTGGCTCTCAACCCATTATTTTGTAGAAAAAATGGTTAATGGGTCAGATTCAAAATAATAAGTCACATCCCCCCAACCCACTCCCAGCCAGGAAAAATTGGGAAACAGATAAGGCAAATGCCATACACAACAAAATGCCCTTTTGTTTATATTTCCTCTTATTTTTACATCTTTAAACAAGTGTTTCCTTTTAATAATATGTTTTCTAAAAAGAGGAGAAGACTAACAGTCGTACAAATGGAGAATGTTAAAATAAGCTTCAAATAAATCATTCTGGAAGACTCCCTGCCAGATGATCTATAATGTATGCCGCTTCTCCTCCATTCCCAGGGAGAAGCAGAGACGTAATGTCTGAGTAATAAACGTATTCACAGAAAACATCGCCAAATCCTTAACAATCTCCAGAGTGAAAAATTAGTCTTTAAAACAGTATTATGGGCCAGGCACGGTGGCTCACGCCTGTAATCCTAGCACTCTGGGAGGCCGAGGTGGGCGGATTGTTTGAGCTCAGGAGTTCGAAACCAGCCTGAGCAAGAGCGAGACCCCGTCTCTACTAAAAATAGAAAGAAATTAATCGGGCAACTAAAAATATACAGAAAAAATTAGCCGGGCATGGTGGCGCATGCCTGTAGTCCCAGCCATTCGGGAGGCTGAGGCAGAAGGACTGCTTGAGCCCAGGAGTTTGAGGTTGCTGTGAGCTAGAATGACGCCATGGCACTCTAGCCCGGGCAACACAGTGAGACTCTGTCTCAAAACCAAAAAAACAAAAACAAAAACAAAACAGTATTATGGACAACACGAGAAATATCAAAGTAAAGCAAAGAGTATCTTGGAAGGGAGAAATGCAAAGACCAGATTCCTAATATTACAGCATGGTTTTACAACAAGAATATTTGTATTTCCAAAGAGCTCTAGTATTGTGGGATAAAAGGATCTGTTCCAAGCAGTGACCAATACAGAAAAAAACATATTCTAGAAGGTAACCGGAGAACACATGCTTTAATCTATTCTATACATGTCTTATCATCAGTGTCAATGAATATTTACTGAGTTCTCAGAGAGCATTTAGCCATGCCTGCAAATATTTGTTGTAAAAAAAAAATGCAGAAAAGATCCAGTCCTTTCCCCAGGACATTCCATTACAGAAGAGCAAGATGTATAGCTCCTTCTCTTTCTATGGGCAGATAACTGCTTTTTTTTCCTTTAGCCTGGGGATTCTTAGCCTCACTCCACCTAAGGAGGATTAAATTGATGGGATTTAAATGTGTCTTTGAAGAAATGGAGAAGAAAGCAAGCTTGATGACTATGTACAAAAATGTTGCTCCAACTCTAAGGAATTTAAGGAATCATGAATTGTAGAAGGAGAACTAGGTGCAGCCAAGGATCATGAAATCAAATGCCAGGGCTGCAGGCCAGATCACACCCACGAAGAGATAGGCACGCGCGCACGCTCGCTCACGCTCTCTCTCTCTCTCTCTCTCTCTTTGTAAAATATGAGGCCCTCTCTACTTTTATAGACCCACGAGTTCTGAGAAATATTTCTCTACTTAAAGAAAACATACTGGCAAGTCTGATGATAACTAGAAATGAACCTCAGTGTGAGGAGTACGTGGAACAGAGCGTCAGGGACAGATCCAGGTTTCCTGGAGTCTAAAATGTATGCAATTGTGGTGCCTCTTTAAGGAAAAAACACAAAATTACAAATACAAAATTAGGTCAAGGGCCTTGGAAGGTCAGCTTCCTTATCTTCACATTATTCAGTACGTACCTCTGCTTGGTGGGGCCTGAATGGTGTCTCAGGGGGCAGCCTCTCCTCAGTCCAGCTGACTGGTGCCCTTAGGCCAGACTGATAATTTAAAAATAGCCAGAAATATGGATGTTTATGGGAAATTTCCCTCATTTTTCAATACTGGCAAGAAATTTAAATTTCAAAGAAGCAAAAAGAGAAGACCTGTGTAATACTCAACTCATCGTGTTGGCACCTCTGGCAAATTGAGTTCTGTAACTGAGGCCAAAGGAAGGTTGTTGCCCCAATTACTCAGATGTACCTTGTTGCAGGGCACCCTCATGGAGGCTGACTTACCAGAAGCAGTGGAGATCTCAGAAGCCCTCGTGGGAAATGCCTCCAGCTTGGATAATGACTTTGGGTGGGGAGCTTGAGGAGAGGGTACAAACATAAAATGTTAGAACAGAACAGCAGAAGGAGACGACAGATTGAATGTGGGAGGAGAAACACTACTTCCAGACCCTTCTGTGGAAATAGATTAAATCATGGCCCCTCTCACAGTGATTAGATGGCGGGGGCACATGGAAGACTTTAAGGCAGCATTGCTGAAAAGGTGGTCCACAGACCATCTTAATCTGGAATACCTGGTGTGCTTGTAAAAATGCAGATATATGGGCCCAGCCCCAGAAAGTAGAGTATAAGTCTGTGAGTGGGTCCCATCAATGTGTACTTTAACAAGCACCAGGTGATTCTTAGTCAAAATGACATTTAAGAAACACTAGAGGGAAGGATTTTTTTTTTTTTTTAAATCTAGCCAAGAGCCACTTATGGGGATGGATGCATGTGAAAGTTTCCAGGCATCAGTGATCTCAACTGGCACTTCTGGGAGGCATTAGCAAGGTGGTCCCCAGTCATTCACTGCCTTCTTCCTGGCCCACACATTTTTAATTCTGAACCTGAGGGCCTTTCTAAGCTGCCAAATGGAATGAACTGAGACTTATAGAACACCATGTAGCTAAACAAGCCAAATCCCAGCAGATTTGACCCTCTGACTTCCTCCTTGACATTCTTGTTGGCACATTGCAACCTCAGCTGTATTTTGTTGACACTTAGCAGATGAAGTATCCTGAAAACCCAAGGTCTGCTTTATATAAATTACAAAATGTTTCCCAAGGACAATGCCAATACTGGGGCTTTCTTGTTAACATATTCTTGATTAAACTAACTTTGCTTCTAAGCTTTGAATGAAAAAACAAAATCCCCAGGTATTTCTGTGCCACAGTGTGTATATCCACGTGGCAATATCCTAAGGAAAGCTCTTTCTCCAAAATATCTCAACTGCCTGCCATATGTGCCTGAACTTAGAGCCCTTGGTCTGTATTTCCCTTAATTAGCATAAGTAGTTGTGACATTATTTGTGAGTGTACACTTTCTTTCTCCATTAGAATTTTAACTCCTTTAGAGTAAACCTACTCTGCTGACTACTTAAAGAAAACCTACTGGCAAGTCTGATGGTAACTGGAAACCATCCTCAATGTGAGGAGTACATGGAGGAGAGTGATAGGGGCAGATCCAGGTTTCATGGAGTCTAAAATGTTTACGATTGTGGAGGCCTCTTTAAGGAAAAACAAAATTACAAATACAAAATTAGGTCAAGAGCCTTGGAAGGTCAGCTTCCTTATCTTCCCATTATATGTACCACTTTTCTTCCAAACTAAGAAGTCAATATCAAACATTTGGAAGAAAAAAAAGGTAAGATGTGATTAAAGCCTAGGAAGAAGGGAAGATAATGTTAAATTTCAGGGAACTGAAAAACCAAGCTACAACCTGAAAACCAGAGACTGGGGAGGGGACTGTCTGGCTCCCTAGGGCCCTTTAAATAATCTGAATCTGAAACACAGCAGGGCCATGTACAAAGATAATCGGCATAGCTTCCCGATGCTGGCAGACCCCTACCATGGCCCACCTTGTTCTCCTCACTTCCCGTGTTATCTTTTCTCTGGACTCATCTATTAGCCCATTTTGGTTAATGGTTGTCTCAGGTCTAAGCTTTACTTCCTCACTCCTGTTTTCCTCTTTCTCTTCCTCTCCTGGATAATTATGGGAGGAACTTCCAGGTAACATGTCCCAGCTCAACTTGCTTCCAAAGGTCATCCCTCCTGCACCCTGTCAAGTCACGAGCAGGGCCACAAGGATGTGTGGAAAGTGTCACGAGGAAACCCAGGGAAGGGAAAGAACACACCATGGGTGTCAGATCCACCCTAACCACAACTACATGTCAATCGAGGAATAAAAATGATACCACATTATGTTTGGGTATTAGTTTCTATAAGGTGAAGAATGACTAGTTTTGATGTCCTGTTTTTTGATTAGTATTTTGTGTAAATGATGCTCCAGGGTCATAGCTTTCAGGCAGGCCAAGAACCTACTGAAATGGCACCAGCTCTCTGGTTCTCCCTAGAGAAGTAAAGAAAATATACAGTAAATTCAGACTTTAAAATAGACCATCCTTGTCTATTACTCTAGTTGCCAAATAATTTCTTTAAAAACCCCTAAATATTTATTTTCTCTTGTTCCCTCTTCTCCAACTCTCTGCCACTGCCTAGTAGTGATGTCAAAAAGTAACTACTGTTAGTTTACTAACTGTTCTCTCTGAACGATATTGTCTGCTTCAATCCATCCTCTGCAGTAAGGCCAGAATGAACTTCTCAACTCTGACCTGATCAAGTCCTTACATTTCATGTTTCCCCATTGCCTAGTGATATGAAGAATACTACATCTTTTAAAGAAATCGAATCATTGGTTAAAACCTTCTCTCTGAGAAAATCTTAGGTTCCAGTGGCATCCTTGGTGAATTATTCCAGACTGTCTTACACAAATTCTCTCAGAAAATAAATAAAAGCAGGGGGCGAGGGATACTTTTCCCAATAAGTATTATGAGGCTGGGATGCCCTGCATGTCAAAACCTGACAAGACCATTTCAAGAATGGGAAATTACAGTTCATCTCTCTCATAAACATAGATGCAAAAAATCTTAAACCACATATTAGCAAATGAAATCTAGCAATAAATAAAAAGGATAATGAAAGACAATCAAGTTGGGTATGCCCTAGGAATGCAAGGTTGGTTTAACATAAAAAAAAATCAATTAACCATATTAACAGACAAAAAGGAGAAAAAACATATCATTTTAATGAAACAGAAAAAATACTTAACATTCTTTTATAATATTATTAGCAAATCATTAGCAATAAGAAATTATTAGCAAACTATGAATAGGAGGCAACTTTTTAATCTGATAAACTATATCCACAAATATTATGAAGCAAATATCATACTTATTGAAAATATTTTCCTTGAGATCAAGAATAAGACAATAATTTCTGTTATTACTTCATTTATTTAACATTTTATTGGAAATACTACTGGCCAGTACAAAAGGCAAAGTGAAAAAAAAAAAGATCATAAAGATTGGAAAGTAAGAAATAAAACTTTAATTATTTACATATAAAATTATTGTATATCTAGGAAACAAAAAAGAATCTTCAAGTAAATTAATGTTTATTAGAATTAATAAGTGAATTTAAAAATATGGATAGTGCAAGGTTAATAGACAAAAATAATTTCATTTTTATACACTAGCAATAAACAGTGAAATTCTAAAAGAAAAAAGACACTGTGTTTACTATTATCAAAAACCATCAAATGCATAGAAATAAATCTAATGAAAGATTGTACAAAAACCTCCAAAATAAAGCTATAAAGTGTTGAGAAAAAGTAAAGAAGACTTAAATGGAGAGATGTATGAACAGACTAATAATGAGCAACAAGTTGAAGAAATAATAAAAAAATCTTCCAACAAAAGAAAAAATCCAGACCAGATGGATTCACAGCCCAATTTTACCAGACCTACAAAGAAGAGCTGGTACCCATACTGCAGAAATTATTCCATAACATCAAGAAGGAGGGAATCTTCCCCAACTCATTCTACGAAGCCAGTATACCTTGATACCAAAGCCAGGAAAGGACACATCAAAATAAATAAATAAATAAAACTACAGACCAATATCCCTTATGAATATCCTCAATAAAATACTAGCAAACCAAATTCAACAGCACATCAAAAAAATAATCCTCCACGACAAAGTGGGCTCCATCCTAGGGATGCAAGAATGGTTCAACATATGTAAATCAATAAATGTGGTTCACTACATAAACGGAAGCAAAAACAAAGACCATATATGATCATCTCAACTGATGCAGAAAAAGCATTTGACAAAATTCAGCACCGTTTCATGATATAAATCCCCAACCAACTAGGCATAGAAGGAATATATCTTAAAATTATAAAAGCCATTTATGGCAAACCGACAGCCAACATCATACAGAATGGGGAAAAGTTGAAAGCATTCCCACTAAGAACTGGAATAAGACAAGGGTGCCCACTGTCACCACTTCTATTCAACATAGTGCTAGAAGTCCTAGCCAGAGCAATCAGGCAAGAGAAAGAAATAAAGAGTATCCAAATTAGGAAAGAGGAGGTCAAACTATCACTTTTTGCAGATGATATGATCTCATATCTAGAAAACCCCAAAGACTCCATCAAGAGACTCCTGGAATTGATAAATAAATTCAGCAAAGTCTCAGGTTACAAAAATCAACGTACACAAATTGATAGCATTCCTATCTATACACCAATAACAGTCGAGCAGAGAGTCAAATCAAGGACTCAATGCCATTCACAACAGCTACAAAGAAAATAAAATACCTAGGACTATATTTAACCAAGGAGGTGAAACATCTCTACAAAGAGAACTATGAAACATTGAGGAAAGAAATCACAGACAACGCAAACAAATGGAAAAACATATGCTCATGGATTGGTGGAATCAACATTGTTAAAATACCCATATTACCCAAAGTGATTCAGACATTCAGTGTAATTCCCATCAAAATACCGACATCATTATTTCACTATTAAACTGGAACCGACGAGCACACATGTGCACAGAGGGGAGTAAAACTCAGTGGATATCAAGTGAGGGGGGAAGGGGGAGGAGGGAATGGGTGGAAACCTACCTAAAGGGTACAATGGACACTGTCTGGGTGATGGGCACACTTATAACCCTGACTCAAGCGTAACAAAATCGATACATTTGTACCCCTGTAATATTTTGAAATTAAAAAAAAAAAAAAGAAAAATATCACACTGTAATTCTCCAGCCCTGGGAGTTTGAAGGGGAAGGGATGTAGAAATAACTTCTGGAGGCCAGTTGGTACCCCCTGGGTTTTCTTTTCTTCTCAGGACATCTGGACCAGATCTCTATGTCTTGGCAGGTGGGGTGCAGGGACTGTTCTCCCCAAGGTGCAGTGGGAGAATGTGGAGGAAGCAGGAACAGAATTCCACCAATTCTTCTATTTTATCTTCCCACACCCTGCTGTGCTGCTTCCTGCCACAGGACAAAGCCACCGCTCCACCAACTTCAGTCCAAAACAACCTCAGCTAATTCAGGGGCTTCTCACAATTTTCTCTCCTTTACTTTTCTAGTTCCCATGGGATTTAGGGGGATGAGAGGTGGTGGTGGGGTATCCAGCAGCCATATTAGTTCAGCATCTTGGCCTGAATTAGAGCCACTCGGGGTGAAATCAGTGAATCAGAAGTGTTGGCATCATTTGGGAGCTTGTGAGAAATGCAGAATTTCAGGCCCCACCCTGGACCTGCAGAGTCAGAATCTGTATTTAAACAAGTCACCAAAAAATTCCTGAGCACATTAAAGTTTGAGAAGCATGCTTTACATGGCAAAGATGCTGAACAAATAAATATATATATGTGTGTATATATACATATATATATATATATATATTTTTTTTTTTTTTTGAGACAGAGTCTCACTGTGTTGCCTGGGCTAGAGTGCCATGGCGTCAGCCTAGCTCACAGCAACCTCAAACTCCTGGGCTCAAGCGATCCTCCTGCCTCAGCCTCCTGAGTAGCTGGGACTACAGGCATGTGCCACCATGCCCAGATAATTTTTTCTATATATTTTTAGTTGTCCGATTAATTTCTTTCTATTTTTAGTAGAGACGGGGTCTCACTCTTGCTCAGCCTGGTTTCAAACTCCTGAGCTCAAACAATCCTCCCGCCTCAGCCTCCTAGAGTGCTAGGAATATAGGCGTGAGTCACCGCACCTGGCCCAAATAAATATATTTAAATTGAATCAGGCACTTTTTGACCATGTAAAAATTTGCTCAGTCATGTTGTCTCTATAAAATGTTGATTTTGATTCTTTGATTGAGCTTTCTCTGCCCTAGGCCGGAATTCAACAATGCTGGATTTGCCTACCACACAGACGGATTTTTTAAAACAGAACTCTTTAGTTTAAGAAAACATTGCTCTAGTAGCACCATCTACCTCTCGGCTGTTGCACTTGCCACTATTTTTTATTTGCTAGTGTGGACACTGGGTTGATATCTGTCATGATATAAGTTCCAGAAGGACCAGGCAGGTATCTGACTTTATTACCTGTTGTCTCCCTAATGTCCAGCTCAGTGTGTAGCATACAGCAGGTACTTAATAAATATTAATGGAATGAGAGAAATGACTCAGGTGCTTGTAGAAATCTACTTAATTGATTGTTGTCTATCGAATGCTAATATGAATGAATATACCTGTAAAGTGTTCTTTTTCTAAGAAATGTATATAGGTTTGGGGATATATTTCTTCCATCCTTACTGTTTCTTGTCATTAATATTAAATACAACAACTTGAAAAGAGAAAGAAAAGCCACAAAGTGGAAGAAGATTTTGAAATTCATATATTCAAGAAAGGACATATTCAGAAAATGTGAAGCTGTCTTATAAATAAGAAAAGGATGTAAAATCCAATTTCAAAAAATGGACAAAGTCAATGGGTATAAAGTTTGTTTTGGAAGATGAATAATTTCCAGAGATCTGCTGTATAACATAGTACCTACAGCTAGCAGTAGAGTATTGCACACTTTAAAATTATGTTAAGAGGATAGATCCCATGTTACATGTTCTTAAAACACACACACACGCACGCACGCATACGCAAAAGAACACAAAGACATTTTTGGAGGTGATGGATATGATTAGGACCTTGACTGTGGTGATAGCATCATGGGTATGCACATTTCTCTAAACTCATCAAAATGTATACATTAAATATATGCAAGTTTTTGTATATCGATTATACCTCAATAAAGATTTAAAAAATGGGCCAAAGACTTGAATGGGCACATGATCTATGAAGATATACACATGGTACATAAACTTTTGAAAAGATGCTCAACCTTGCTATTTATCAGAAGAGTGGAAATATAATTAGATAGCACTAAAAAAAATCACAGAACGGCAAAAATTTCAAAGAGTAAAGATAAACATGTTGGTGAGACTGTAGCAATTGCAACACTTAGGTAATGCTATTAAGAGTGTAAACGATATAACCACTTTCAAAATCTCTAAGTCTCCACATGCATTCCTAATGACCCAGCAATTCTACTCCTCATTATGAAATTAACAGACATGCATATATATGTATATATACATGAAAAGCATGTATAAGGATGCTCATAGCAACTACATTCATAATAGCCAAAAATGGAAAACAACCCAATTTATTAAGAGTAGAATAAATTAATACATTATGCTATATTCATTATGTTTATAAGACTAAATTCTGAATCTCAACAAATAAAATGTTGAGTGTAAGAAACTAAACACACAAAAAAGTGCATACTATATATTCTCATTTCTATAAAGTTCCAAAATAGGCAATACACATCTGTTGATAGATCAACAAACCAGCGACATTGGGGTAGAGCATATGGAGGGTTCTGAGGTGCTGAAAATGTCCTGCGTTTTGGCCTAAGTGACGGTTAAATGGATGTTATCACTTTCAAAATTGTTATCAAGCTATACACTTATGTTTTTCATACCTTTCTATGTGTTCATTGTATTTCATTAAAAAGAAAAATACTGGCCAGGCACAGTGACTCACACCTGTAATCCCAGCACTTTGGGAGGTCAAGGCAGGAGGATCGCTTGAGGCCAGGAGTTCAAAACCAGACTGGGCAATATAGTGAGACCTCATCTCTACAAAAATAAAAAAAAATCATCCAGATGTAGTGGTGTGTGTCTACAGTCCCAACTACTTCGGAGGCTGAGGCATGAAGATTACTTGAGCCCAGGAGTTCAAGGCTGCAGTGAACCATGATCTTTCCACTGCACCAGCCTGGTGACAGAGTGAGACTCTGTCCCAAAAAACAGAAAGAAAGAAAAAGAAAAATACCAAATGACCTCATTTGATTACCTAAAGGTATTCGATGGCTTTGGCAAATGCCATAGGTAGAGCTGAGTGGGTAGGAGCCAGGTCAGAGGAGGTTGAAGGGAGAATGAGTAGTACAGAACTGGAGACAGGGTGTGTAGACGGCTCTTGAGAATTTTGATTATGGATGGGAATAGAGAACTAAGGCAGAAACACAGAGGGTCAAGGAGGCTTCTTGTTACAATTATTTGGTTTTATTTTTTAAGATAGAAGATTAAATTAGAATATGCTTGTTTGCTCATTCTTCCTCTCAGCTGCATGAACACATCTGATGTTGGAGAAAGGGCAGCCTTGGGTAGTATATTAGGGTTCTCCATAGAAACAAATATATATATTTTATATACATATACTATGTAACATATATAGTATATATCAATAAATACATATTAATATATATAATTTATAGGAATTAGCTATTATAGTGATTATGGAGGCTGAGAAGTACCACAATCTGCTGTTTGCAATTGCAGAACTAGAAAAACTAGTGGTATAATTCAGTCTAAGTCCAAAGGCCTGAGAAGCAGGAGAACTGATATCTGAGGACAGGAGAAGATGGATGTCCCAGCTCCAACAGAGAGAGTGAATTCACCCTTCCTCTGCCTTTTTGTTCTACCTGGACCCACAACAGATTGGATAATGCCTGCCTACACTGCTGAGGGTAATCTTTATTCAGTCTGCCAATTCGAATGCTAATTTCCTCTGGAAACACCCTCACGGATACACCTAGAAATCATGTTTTATCAGCTATCTGGGCATCCCTTAGCCCAGTCAAGTTGACACATAAAATTAACATCATTGGTAGTCAGGGATAGCAGGGTAGTTGGTGATGACCTAGGGAAAAAGTACAGAGAATTGTAGGAATAAAGGATGCTATGGTCTGAGTATTTGTGTCTCCCCAAAATTTATAAGTTGAAACCTATTCCCCCATGTGATAGTATTAGAATGTGGGGACTTTGGGAGGGTATTAGGTCATGAGGCTCTGCCCAGAGCTAACTAGTCTCTTCTACCACGAGAGGACAGAGCTAGAAGGTGCCATCTATGAAGCAGAAAGCAAGCCCTCACCGACACCAAATCTACAGGCACCTCGATTTTGTACTTCTCAGTCTGGAGAGCTGTGAGCAACAAATTTCTAGTGTTTATAAGACACCCAGTTTATGGGTTTTTGTTTTGTTTTGTTTTGTTTTTTAATAGTAGCCCAAGCAGACTAAGACAAAGGGCTAGCAGAGAATGGAGGACTGATGGAAGCAGCTTGAGAGATTTATAGGGAAGGGAAGTCTGGTTAGAAAAACTTCTTTTGAGGATTTTTGTTTCAATAGCCCATTGTTTCCTTATCTTTTATTCCATGATAGATTTTTGCTCCAAGCTTATTTAAAAACAAATGAAGGAAAAGCCAGAGGCTTGGGGCATATTTTTTAAAAAGATCATTTCCCTGGGGGTAAAAAATGGTTGGAAAGGGAACAGGGTGGGGAACTCTGACTGCTCTTGCCTCACCTGGGGTTTTCCAAAGATGAATCTTAGGTGTTAATAGATTCCAGAGGTGAACTTCTGCTCTATTTTATAGGTACCATGTTCAATAACATAAACCCATTTTTTCTTTTTTTTTTTTTTTTTTTTTTTGTGACAGGTTCTCACTCTGTCACCAGGCTAGAGTTCAGTGGTACCTTCATAGCTCACAGCAACCTCAAACTCCTGGGCTAAAGTGATCCTCCCACCTCAACCTCCCAAGAAGCTGGGACTACAGGCGTGTACACCAGGACGCCCGGCTCATTTTTCTATTTTTTGTAGAGACAATGTCTCACTGTTGCTCAGACTAATAAACCTATTCTTAGAAATAATTTTTACAGTGCTCCTGTTCTAAAATTCAGTTATTATAAAACATATTACTAATAAAAAATGGTATAATAAAAAAATAAATATTGAGCATTTTCTACATGCCAAGCACCATGCTAAGCCCTTTACTCCCATTAATTTTATGAAGTACTATTATCCTCACAACAATTCTACAAGGCAGCATTATTGTCTACATTTTCCAGATGAGGGAACCGAGGCACAGAGAGATTAAAGCCATTTTTCTGAGGTCATACAGAGAGTAAATAGCAGGGTGAGGTTTTGCTTCCTGATAATTTGATTCTGGGCTCTGAAGGAAGGGGCGGGACCTCCCTCAAGTTGAGCCTTGACCCCTAAGCCCATCTATACCACAGCTGACCCTGTATTTCCAGTGCCTTCTCAGTTATTTGGAGCCTAAGCTACCTGCTGCTCCCAGGCAATAAGCTCTGTCTACAGACCTGGGAGTTTGCTATAGGTTCTGCCTCACGGTGACCAGGTGAGTCCTGCTGGCAGTACACTCTTATGTTATTGGCGATAGGGCCTTTGAAGGGGTAATTAAGTTAAAATGAGGCTGTTAGTGTGATGTCCTTGTAAGAGAAAATTTGGACATAGAAAAAGAGACACCTGGGCTGTGCGAGCCCAGAGGGATGACCGCGTGAAGCAGCAGCAAGAGGGTGGCACCTGCGAGACAAGGAGAGAAGCCTCAGAGGAAACCACCCCTGCTGGCACCCTGACCTTGGACTTCCAGCCTCCAGAACTATGGGAAGTAAGTTTCTGTGTTTTAAGCCACCCGGTCTGTGGCATTTTCTTATGGCAGCCCGAGTGAACGAATACAGTCACTTTGATGATCTCTTCAGGTATGGATGGCTAGAATACAAAATGACTCTGGCCCCTTATTTGATTTTGGGTTTAAGTTTGCCGGATCTGGTGACTGGGTTTTCAAGCAGCATCAGAGGAAAGCTGAGATTGGCTGCTAATTGCAACACTGACTGACCTCGTAAGGCCTGGAAGGAAACCAGAATTAAGATGACTAATGTACAGTGCGGGTATAGACTAGTTTTCTCAACCCTGGCTGTGTGTTAGTTACTTGGGAGCTTTAACACTACCACCCACCACCACTCACACCTACCAAATAAATTGGATCAAAATCTCTGGCATTTAAAAAATTCTCCAGATTATTCTACCATGCAGCTATGTCTGAGAAACACTGGGTTAGGAGATATTAATACATTTCATTTTGTTCTCTATCTTTTGCTGAGATATCTACTTAAGAATCTTTGATACTAAGAACCAGAAGCATTTCATTGGTTACCATTCCAGGCATTTAAAAATGACAAAAGCCAAGCGTGTGTGTGTATGTGTGTGTGTGTGTGTGTGTGTGTGTGTGTGTGTGTGCATGCCCAAAAATTTATAATAATTATCTTATGGTAATCCTTTCTGATTTACTCATACTTTCACCAACAGGGTTTCACTCAATCATCACAATCCTCAGTAGAGAGGTCTTATTACTGATGTCATCCCCATTTTACAGATGAGCAAAGTGAGCTTCTTTGAAGAGTAATGGGATCACCCTGCACGGTTGTGTGGGTTGGGCCCTGCACAAGAGCTCCCAGGCCAAGGTGCCAGTGGGGCTAGGATGGAGCCTGTGTGCCACTCCCAAGCCCTGGTGCAGAGCTTTACCCACCCTGAAGGATGTTGAATTTTTCTAATTTACAAAAAGGCATTGTCCTAGCCAGTAGTGGCCTTCAAACTTGAGGGTGGGATATGAGAGCCTGACGTTCCTACCCCACCACCCTGTACTATGATGGCTGCCACTGAGCCCACCACGTGTGGGCGCAGAGACAGCACTGCAGGACAGGAGCTCGGGCACACCCTGCTGGCAGGCTCCTTCCTCTCTCCCTCCACACACAGGGCGGAGGAGGGAGGGCAGCCGAGGCGGCGTGCCCGTGGAAGGAGCCCGTGGAAGGAGCCAAAGGCCCTGGGTGTGGTTCCAGAGCTGCTACGGACAGGAGACTTTGTGCCACGGGTTTAATCTCCCTGGGCTTCAAGTTCCCTAGCTGCTTCTCACTCTCTATATGTCTTAAAACTTATAATTATTCATTTCCTAAAACTGTGTCCATTGCATCCTTACTCTTTATAAGAAGAAACAAATAGGGAGTGACTGCCATTTTAAGGACACATTTAGATGTGTTAGAAAAACACTTTATCTCTTTTTTGCTAAAATAAGAAATTCATCTAATTTCAGTATCCTAAGAGGTGAGATATACCAAGTCTAAATAAAGGTTAAGCTCAAACCGACAATTTTATCTTTTTCTGTCTTTTCTTTCTGTTTTTTTAAATTGTGAAGGCAAGCCAACTAACTAAACCCAGAGTATGGCAATTATAGTTTATATATTCAGAGTTCTGAAACATACCATCTAAATTCTTAAAGTCATGAAAGTGGATTTTTCTTCTTTTCTTCCCTTCTTAACCACTCTGGGGGTAATGCACTATTCCTGTCATAGTGCAACCTTCTCTCGTCTCATTCTACAGAGAGGTCATGATGTTTGTTGTCCCTGGGACATAATTCTCTACAATAGCCACCCACTGTAGAAAAAACTCAAGAGCACAAGATTGCACTGAACACTGGCTCCAGGAAGGGAACGATACAAAAGGACCTCACAAGTCACTGGGCTGAGGCAGGATGTCTCTGGATCTCCTATCAATGAGCACGAAGGGTGGCAAAGAAAGACCCTGGTTCAAGACCACATTCCGGTGAGAGTGACTTTAAATGCAGGGATATTAAACCAGGTGGCTCGCCTCTGCCACGAACAAGCTGGATGACCTAATGCATGCAATCCTGTCTCCTGGAAGATTCATCAATAGTGACTTGGGCACAAGTTACAGATGCACGGTACTTAAAGATAGAATAAAATTGTGTTTCTTTTGACATGTCTAAATCTTAAGCTGGTTATGATTACGTTGAATGCCCATCTCTATTATGATGCTAAGAATGTCCCCAAGTTTAAAAAGACTATTCAATGCACATTGGCTTTGAAAAACAGTCTGGTAGTTCATGAAAAGGTTGAACCTAGGATCACCATATGATCCAACAGTTCCACTCATATGCATCTACCCGAGAGAAATGCAAGAATGTCCACATGAAACTTATGCACCAACGTGCAGAGCAGCACTGTTATTCATAATGGCCAAAAAATAGAAACAACCCAAACATACGCCAACTGATGAATGGATAAATAAAATGTGTTATGGCTGTACAATGAAATATTCTTCAGTAATAAAAAGGAATGAATTCCTAATCAGTGTAATAAGGATGAACTTTGAATATAAAAGAAGTCAGTCACAAAAGAGTACATATTATATGATTCCAATATGATTCCATTTATATTAAATGACCAGAATAAACAAATCTACAGAGACAAATTAGATTAGTTGTTTCCTGGGGCTGGGGGAGGGAGCTGGGGAGTCGGGAGAAGGAGAAAAGGGGAGCGACTGCTAATGGGTAAGTTTTTTGTGTCGGGGAGAGGTGATTTGAATGTTCTAAAATTTATTGTGGTGATGGTTGCACAGTTTTGTGAGTATACTGAAAGCTTGAGTTCATTTTAAATGGGTGAATCGAATGGTACGTGAATTATATGTTAATAAAGATGGTATTTTGAAAATGGTGAGAACGAAAAGGAATCCCCAGTCCGAGTGTATGATTTTTCCACACTTTATTTGAACATGCACTATCACTGTCGAACCCACAGCTCTTTAGTTCAGAAAATGTAAACGCTCAAGTCTGCTGCTGGCAATGCCAAAGCCACAGAGGCAGGGACTCCTAATACAGGTGGGAGCTATCTGAGAGCATCCAGCCCAATCTCTGCCTCAGAGAAAGAGCCTGCCTACACCAGCCCAGCACCGGAATAAGGCTTTGCAGCACCACCGTCATGACTGTATGACAAAAGATCACATCTCATAATCTGGAACAGACCTTTGCATTGTTGCCTGGTGCCCAGGGTTTGTCTTGCACCTGAGGATTGCAGAAGCAGAATACCGTACAGACCCTCCAAATGATAGGATGCTGAGAGCGAGAGGAAATAAAGAGGCAAATATAAATCTGGAATTGCACGCCCAGCGGCTGGAGAAGAGAGATGCTGGTAGCAGGAACAGGAAGTTCTACAGTTTTGACCAGAAGATGAGAGCTACCATACCTGGAGGGTGACATTGACTTTGGGGTGCTGCAGAAAAGACATCCAGGTGGTGACCTCCAGAAGGCAGTGAGACACCAAAAAGGGCCAGAATTCAGTTGTCGTAGCATCATCCTTCACTCATATTTTTATTCAGTGAGTCATTCTCCTGCTCACTGAATAAACATTTAATAAGCTGTTACAAAGCACAGGTATTGTGCTAGCTCTGGGGAGACAGAGACAAGGATGACACAGCCCAAGCCTCTGGGGTCTTGCAGCCTCATGATCCAAGACCATTGCTGCAATCCTTTGATCCATAGGGCCCTTTTGTACCTAGTAATATAAAACACCTGGTTTTATATAAGACCTTAGCGATTTCAGAGTGCTAACTGATACATTCTGCAATCTTGACAAATAGGCAAGAAATTATCACCACCCTGTAGAGACGCAAAATATATGAGCTCATGGGGCTTAAGGGTTTTATTCCAGGTCACTCGCTGGGCAACAAACCTGGACTAGAATCCAAGTCTTCTGCCTCTTTTCTGATGCTCTTTCTACTTGAAGGCCCAAAATCAGAAAGTAGAAAAACCCAGAGCCCACAGTTTTACAGCATTGAGCTACAGACATGGGACTTGTAGAAAGCGCATGAAAAGTGGCAGCAGCGTTTAGCAGCATGCCGTCTCTGTGACACCTGGACAAGACTGCGTTGGCAGGGGCACGGGTAACCAGGCAGCCCTGACGCACTTGACAACCCAGTTCTTCTGACCCAGAGTAGACCCCTGGAGATGAGCTCGGAGCAGCTGCTCGGTCATTCAGTCATGACTCTATAGAGACAGCTTCATAGGAATTTACTATCAATAACACAAAGTGATTGTGTGGACACTGATCACTGGCTTGTCCAACTCCTTATCATCCTCCTCCCCAACCCTGTTCTGGCCGACAGGATATAAATAGGAGTCTGCTACGGGGTTCCTAGGAAGGCTTTTGGATTTAGGGTACAAGTACTGCCTACTTCCCCTTCCCCACTTCCTCCCTTGAATCTTGCAATCACGAGGAAAGGCCAGGAAAATCACAGCACCACTGCCCCGACATCACTGAACCCCCGGAACACCACCAGCAGCCAGGTGCCTCCACACTGCCTTTCATGTGAGAAAATAAACCCTATGGTTGGAAACCACCAACAACAAATTCTGTTGCTGTAGAACGCGTTCTTGATTGATACAATGTATAATGGAAAGTATGGATTTTGGGACCAAATATATTCAAATCCTGACTAGTTGGAAAATAAGTTACCTCCCTAACCCTGTTTCCCCATCTTTTCAATGAGAATAATAAAATAGCCTCTTAGAATTTCTAGAAGGCTAATATAAGGTAGTTATAAAGATGCCTAGCCTATTGCCTGACACAGAGTACTATACATGCCTTAAGAATCCTGAATTTTATTAATTCCATTACTTCTTCCTTTTCTCTTAGGTACATTAGCCATTTAAGAAACTATCAATGATTCTTAAGAATACATTAATGATTAAGATACCCAGGCAGAAGGATCACTTGAGGCCAGGATTTCGAGACCAGCCTGAGCAACATAGCAAGACCCTGTCTCTACAAAAAATTAAAAAAAAAACATAGCCATCCCTCTATGTGTGTGTGCACGAGTGGTGGCACTCACCTGAAGGTCTAGCTACTCAGGAGGCTGAGGCAAGAAGATCACTTCCCTTGAGGCCAAAAGTTCCAGGTGCAGTGAGCTTTGATTGTGCCACATGAGGCCAGCCTGGTGACAGAGCAAGACCCTGCCCCTCAAAAATAAATGAATAAAAATTAATGATTCAGATATATCTTACCTTATAAATTTTTCCAGTTTTTAGGAAATTCATAAAATTTATTTTCCTATTATGATATATAGTACAATAAATATTTCTGGTATATGTACTTTTTACTCATGATGAATATCTACTGAAACTGCTTAAGCAGCTAATACATATTTCTTGAGTACCTTCTCTGGGTTAGATCCCATGGCAAATATTCCGAATGCTAAAAAGATGATGAAAAAGATGTGATTCCTCTCTATAAATGTTTGATTTCTAGTAGAGATAGATAATTTTTTTTTTTAAAAGTGTCTGTAACCAGGGAGTGGAATTAAAATGATTAAAGGCAGAAATTCCATTATAAACTTCAAATAAGAGTTAAGTAATTCAATGCAAAACAGCATTTCTCATTCAAGTAATTTATTATATATGTATTCAAATGACTTAACTCCAAATCTAGTTACTGAAATTCAAAGTAAAAGTTTGCTTTTATTTATAAAAAAAAAAAACTTTCTATCTTTTGTTTTGTAAGCATTACAGCATAATGGTTCAGGGTGTAGCCTCTAATACCTAACTACCTGGGTTCAAATCCCAGCTCTGGTACTTAACAGCTAATGTGTCCTTAGCTGAGTCATTTAACATCTGTGTACCCCAGGTTCCCATCCATAAAATGGTACATATCCCATAGGGCCCTTATAAGGATTAAATGAGTTTTGAACAGGGCCTGACCCCTGTTCAGCAATATATATAGAGAGCAATTATTATTATTTAGATATTTCCAAGGAAAAAATTGTAGTTTATACTTACTTTCAAACAGTATCAGATACTTCAAGATTTCTTTCTCTTCTGTGCTGTGTAAAATCCTGGCAGGTCAAAAGTTTGAGACCTTAGTATTCTCCTGTTTCTGGTTGGTCTTTAGTGATCCTCCCTGCCACAGGTCCCTAGCGTCAGAAAAGTCGGGCAGGAGCAGCTGGAGGAGTGATGCAGGTGGAAATGGTGCATGAGAAAAGCTGAAACACCCAAGGCGTGGCACCGACGGGAAGGCTTGGCCCTGGATGCCTCTGTATGTCCTGCCGGAGCCAGCTCTGCACAGGGCCGCGTTTGGCCTTCCGCCTTGTCCAAGCCCCCAGGAAGGCGAGCTGCAGGCTTACCTGCCTCCCATCTGTCCCCACACCACACGCGCTTGCCGTCACCGCTCCTCTCCGTGGCGCCTTTGCCACACCTGCACCAAGGTGACCACTGCCCTAAAACAGTTGTCAGGCAGAAGCCCCACCCCCTTGTCGCCTCCGCTCCAGCCCATCACGATGGTCAGGCAAACAGTCTGCCCCACTCCTCTCGTGCTAGGACGGGCTGACTTATACACACAGATGGAAGCAATTAAACACAGCTTTCGGTCATTCTGCCATGAAATGAGCTGAAATATTAAAAGCCAATTAAAAAAAAAATACTCTGTCCAAAATTTGAGTCTAAGAAGTAAAAAGGCAGTTTAATTTGCAAAGTCCCTATCCATTGTCAAGATAACTACTGAATTCACAAACTAAATCAGATCTTCTGATTAACGCCCAAAGAAACTACATTTTGGACCACGTATCTCTCTGCAGTACCTCTTGTGCAACAGAAACTATTGGGGGAATTGCTTTGCGAAGTGGAGATTTGGAAAACCATTATTTAATTAATTTAATGTAATTAGTAAATTAATAGGAAAAACAAAGGTTGCATAAGTTGTGTGTTACTGCCCCCTCGTGTCCACTGCTGCTGTTGACAGGTGTATTTTATCGGGAAAGAACAGCAGCAGCCTGGAGGGTCCTCTTGACTTTTCTTTTACTTTTGATGAAGATGGCTTGTGTTGTCCCATGTTCAACAAATTCCTACTGTCTTCTTGGGTTGAAAATTTAGTATTCAGAATAGTGAGCCTAAAAATTAAGGCAACGACAACAAAAACACAACAAAACAAACTTGGGAATGAGGATTGGGTAACTCGAGGGGTTGCTTTGAATTAAGCTCTGTTAGAATATTCCAAAATTGACAATATTTGCAAAAGAGAAAGTACCTCTAATTTCCCGTGAAAACTACTCAGGTCAGTTTTTATAACAAAGCTCTAATTGTTATCCTCCTCTGGCTACACTGCCCTCGGCTATTTCTTAGTCTGTTCTGTTCTGGGGATTGACAGAGGCAATTAACCACCAGCCCACGAACTGGCTACTAGTTAGCATCTCTGGTGAGAGAGCTGGTGGGGGCAGAGTGTGTTGTATCCACCAACCCACCTACTTCAAGTAAAAATGGCATAGATCTAAGTGATATTTGGGTATTTCCTTAGATTCCCATGAATCCCATGTTAATTTTCATCACTAGTTGCTGCCTGAAGGTCCAGGCTGGGATTAGAAGTCTCTCTCTCACTTTTGTGCACATGTCCCGTCAGCTACGCTGAATCACCACATACACTCAACACACCAACATTCTTTATTACTCCGTGTAAGGCCACAAGACTGTGTAATGAATATAGAAGAAATCTGCATCTGTGTGGTTACGTAGTTGTGAATTTGCAATCATTACATGTGTAAACATTATATTTGTTCTAAATTAAATATTTTCTGAGCCCCTGTCCTGTGAGGCTGGTGAGGATTTCAATCAGACTTATTATTGGGGTTTCCTATAATCCCAACTCTCATCCTAGCCCCAGAATTGTCTGAGGGTCTGATGAATCTTAGGCAGAACAGAACAATCAGGAAATTCCTTCTGGCCTTTGATCCACACTTGTGGTCACAGACATGCTGTGAGAATGGATGAGGAAACTGAGTCGTAAAGTCATTAGATAATTTGCTTTGAATTTCACAGCAAATCTTTAGCAGAATCATTGCCGCAATTGGGTCTTCTGACCTTTCATGAAAACTCACATACTTTTAAAAAATCAGTATAATTTAATCAATCTTTTTGGAGTTGTAACTCACAATTCATAGATTGTTTTGTGACACTCCTCACCTCACCCTTTCCTCCTTCCACCCAATAATAATGCCTGTCATTTGTTGAACTGTGTTAAGGGTTGTCCATCTATGATGTGATTGGAGCTTCACATAAACCCTGAGAGAAATATTATACCTACTTTTCAGGTGAGGGTAAGTAGTGTGCCCAGAAGGCACAGCCAATAAGAGGCAGAGTTAGATCTGAACTTGAATTTGTCTGACTTTAAAACCTGTGTACTTAACTGTCAAGCTATGTTGCTTTTCCTAATAAAATTAGAAGGAAGAAAAGACTATATGATATACTTTTTAATGCTTAAATTGAATCAAAACCTTGTTTTACTTCCTCTGGGAGAATTTTAGGCATGATGCTCTTATAGAACCACTGGTTGGCGTTCCTAAGTTGGTTACTTTTTCAATGACATGCTGGTATAGTTGATAAATTCATCCAAAAAAACTCAAGTATAAAATTATTGTAGATACATGATAGTAACTTAGAACTAATATTGTATGGCTTTTGGCAATTAAAGTATTGCCCATAATAATTCAGCATGCTCGTGGGACAGTGTATGTGGGGATGTGTATCACCGGTCCCATCCCAGTATGACATTTGCCTAAATGTTTCTCTTCCATTTATTTCCATTTTAAGAAGCCTCCAGATTCTCATGACTGTCTTTGATGTCCTAAGAAAAAACTTGAATAAAATCTCATGGCCCTTTAGGAGACAACGAAGACAGAAGAAACAGATATGTCCTTTTAAAGCCTAAAAAGAGCGAGAAAAAGAGCGTTTGTAATGCCAATTTCAAACAGAACTTTTTTAGAAGCCCAGAACTTTAAAATGGAAATATCTTTTATTCAAGCCTGCCATCTTGAGGCCAATTAGAGTAATACTTAGTTGTTTTAGAAAATCTATACCGTATTAAAAGAGTATGATTTTTTGGAATAAAAATTTTAAAAATAAAAATAAAAAACTGCAATACTAAGTAAAAAACATGAATTAATCTGAGAAAACATGCATCTAAAACTTGCCACTATCAGCATGTTGATGGTCATCATTGACCAAATTATGGTTTTGCCAATGCCCTTCAGCCAAAGACCACTAGAAATGCACCCGGAGTTGGGTTAGTACGTGTTGCACTGAGGGAGAACACACTCCATGGGGAACCATGGGGTATCTTAGAAAGACAGCGTCAGAAAGGACTTGTTGTATACAGCATTCCAGGTTTAAGGAAGCAGGGTTTTGCCCTCTGGATTGAACATATAGAGCATTCATTACAATCAATGCACCAATACTGATACATTTGTATTAACCAAAGTTTGTAGTTTGTTGAGATTTCCTCAGTTGTTTTTTTAACCTAATGTCCTTTTCCTGTTCCAGAATCCCATCCAGATCCCACATTACATTTATTTGTCGTGTCTCCTTAGGCTCCTTTCGGGTTTGACAGTATCTCAGACTTTCCTTGTTTCTGATGACCGTGACAGTTTTGAGGAGTACTGGTCAAGTATTATGTGTTTTATAGGATGCTTGTCCATTGGAATTTGTCTAACATTTTCCTCCTAATTAAACCGGGATAATGAATTTGGGGCAGGGAAACCACAGAGATAAAGCTCCATGTTCATTACATCATATCCAGGCACATACAGTTCCTCTCACTTTCCATACTGTATTCTTCAGAAAGAAGTCACTACATGGAGCCGACACAGAAGGAGCAGGGATTTATGCTCCCCCACCTTGAGGCAAGAGCATCTACATAAATTATTTGGAATTCATTGACATAGGAGATTTGTCTATTCTCCCTTATTGATTAATATTTATTTATATATATATTGAATCAATTATTTGTATCAGTATGAACTCATGGATATTTATTTTATACTTTGGGTTATAACCCAAAACTACTTTATTTTGTTGATCAAATTGTTGCAGCTTTGGCCACTGAGAACTCCTCCAGTTTGCTTCTGTGTTTCTTTGACATAGTCCCAAAAATGCAGGGGTTTTTTTTTCTTTTATTTTGGTTTTCCTTGAGCATCTCCTTACATCTCCTTACTTTCTGGCACTGGAAGATGCTCCAGGCTCATCTTACATATTTCTTGCCCTAGTTCTTGAGTCAGCCATTTCTCCAAAAAGCCCTGGTTCCTTCAACTGGAAACCAAGATCTGGGTGCTAAGTGTGCTCATTGCTACCCAAGTGCCATTTTCTGTAGGCTTTCTCAGTTGACTTCATGCTGATGTCTCCAACTCTAATTCATCACTAGATGGACCATTCTCCTCTCCTCCCCTTGCTAATCTGTAAATTCCCACGCCAACAGCGAGGATCCATTTCTTTAGTTCTTCAGTTCCAGGATTCATGTATTATGCATCAGGATTGTTAACAAGTACCCCATGGGAAACAACTTTATCAACTAGAGTACAGGGAGAGTTCATATTTTAAGGATAAATTTAAATATCTGATGTTATAGACTGTCTGTAAATTTTTAGTTGTTTCTTTTTAAAGTATGAGAAATTAGCAATCATCCTTAAAGCAGGGTTATTTAGGGGGAGTCTCTAGAAAGGCTGTGCAGAGTACGAACATTTCCCTAACAGAGGTAAGCAACAGTGGGATTTTTTTATTCTTCAGGCAAAGGATGGACTGTGGCTGAATTTGGAATGTCACAGCAATGGACAGTGATGTGCAAAGGGAAAAGCAACGGCATTTCATAAAAGGTTAGGTGACTAGCTGAAGAACTGTAGGTATTTTTATCTGTAGAAAAGTTTGCAAATCATGGGAATCCTTAAGTTTAGTGGAGACTCTAGAACTAAATGAATTGAATTTTTTTACATGTTTTGCCCTTGCTATTATACCTCTTAGAGAAAGTACATATGACTTGGCTATTGGAGCCAATGAAAGGCTGAAAGCAGCAATAGGTTTCTAAGATTCCCATTAGTCAGTATTCCTAGAGTATGTACAGACCCTTTACAAACAAAAGGGAAAAATGTTTAGAAATCTGGAATTCCGAAAAATCTTTTGGTACATAGTTATGACATCGGTCTCTGTGCTTAAGCATCAGATACTCTTTTTAACTTCAAAGTATTCAATAACTGAAAGATATTTATGCTAGCATATTTAACTTATTTATGCAAAGAGATAAATGCTTTATAATTTGTCAGTTTTTTTGTACTAAGTCTGATAGACACAGTCTCTCACAATAATTAACTCAAAGTTTGGAAAATATTAGATAAACATATTTGTTTTATTTGTTGCTCTATGAGCACTTATTTTATATCATTTTTACCATTTCGAGGGAGGAAATAATATATATATAATTATCCAAAGACATTTATATATTTTGTTAATCTATTGTTATCTTTAGAAATAAGGCTAAAATTATGTTTCATAATCAGTGTTTTGTATCTTTTAAAAATTTATTTATGAACTATTTAGGCATTCAAAGATCAATTTGTAATGAATCTAATAATTTCTCTATGATCTTAAATTTAGCAAAGGATATGAAAATTATAATTTAGCTAACATTACTTTTTTTTATTTAGAGCATTATACATTTTCATAAAATTAAACCTTTTAAAGGATATTTATTATGCTTTTGTAATTAGTTGAATACAATTATATATACTTAAATAATTTTTAATTTTAAACAAGCATGGAAACAGTGGTAGTTCATTTAACTCATAGACCCAATGTAGGGAAGTTTGAATTATGAGAAATAACACTGGTCTTGAACAAATCAACATAGTATGCTAATAGTATTTCTATACGGTAAACTAGTAACCAAATATGGTAAACCAAAACTCTGAATCATGCCAAAATTCCTTTTTTATTTCAAAATTAAAACCTTTTTTTACTATCTCATAGTTATAAAAACAAAGATTATTATGTAAAGATAATTTCCACTGCCATACAAAAGATAATTTAATAACTTTTCCTTTCTTTTAGGAGATGTTTACTGTTTATCTATTCTCAATATTCCTGCGGTGCACTAAAAATGACTGAATAATTCTTTTTATCATTTAATCTTTAAAGTTTATATAACAGTCATTCAT
>RJWJ010016700.1:0-33942 GCA_004363605.1 Indri indri | reverse complement strand
AACTCCTGATCTTGAGCGATCCACCCGCCTTGGCCTCCCAGAGTGCTAGGATTGCAGGCATGAGCCACCGCGCCTGGCCAAGAATATTTTAAGATTTTAATGAATTCCTCTTTGATCAATTTTACAGTAAAAGAACATGATATCTTATTTTGGAAATAGAGGTCTTTTAAAGAAGTATGCTATAGAAATATAAAGGAAAGGCTTTTTAAAAAATATTTAATATTTATAGTCTAGCAAAATAGTTCAAAATTCTTCTTGCATTGAGATTCTTGGCTTAAGCAGAGACTATTTCTTGCACACGTTTCTTGTACAACCTGGTTTCAAACTTAAACATAAAGAATGAAAAGTGACTCCTTGATTTGTTGTACCTAAGAGTGAAAAAATCCAGTCTGGCAGTTTAAACATTGAAAGTATTCAAAGAATCAGATCAGATATAGAAGCAGCCAAGGGACCTTTGTGCAGTCCAACTCCCTTCTTTCTACAGCAAAGGAACCAGAATCCTAGAAAGGTCAAGTGATAGCATATCAAGCTTCTCTGATTCTCCGCCTGGTGCACTTTACACAACACTTTCACACTATTTTTTTTTTAATTATAGATTTAAATTTTATTACCTACATATATAATTCTTTATTTCATTCATAAAGAATCTGCACTATCTACTAATAGTCTAGATTTCTTGTAGTCTGTCCATAGAGAAAAAGTTTCAAAATATTTCAGAGATATTTCCAGATACTCCAGGGGAATAGCCTGCAGGATTTGCTAATCCTTCATTTCTTGAGATCTGTGTTTCTTATCTGTTTTTAGTTACAGTGCTGTTTGAGAACCTCATAAAAGCTATGTAACCAGTCCCCAGTGGGGGGGAAATGTACACAACAGGGGTTTCAGATATTTCAAGAGTCCCAGGTGAAGATCCTTTGAACTAGACTGTCAAATTTACCACAGCATTAAAACAAATTACCACATATAATTTATTAATCTACCAACAAATGTTTTCTTAGAACCACAATTTCCCAGAACCACAAAATTTAAGGGTTTTTTTTGCTTTTTGTAAACATTTATTGCATTCAAAAATGAATAAATTTTAGAATAAATATGACTAATGTTTTTCTCTTACCTTTCTCATATTTTAAATTGTTAACTCTTCCACACTGACTTGCTTCTTAAACTTTTTTAGTAAGGTATAATGTACATTTCATAAAATGCTAAAATCTTAAATGTTTAGTTCTATCAGTTTTGACAGTATGCTCACTTTTAAAATTATAATTTGCTTGAAATTCTTTTAGGAAGCAAGAAGAAAATAAATAGTCAATTCATTCATGAATTAATCTTGATGGTCTGGGAGGGGGAACTTGAAAGAGGGTAGGACTAGAAATGGGGAGAGAAGATAAGACATTATAACAATCATAGAGATAAGAGTAACTGGGTTTATCCAAAAAGGTGACAGTGAGAAGGAAGAGGAAGGGGCAAGATAAAACTGATATTACTATCGAGGCCACAAATAACCAGTACGAAAAAGAAGAGTAAGGAAGAATGGCTGAGGAACTGACCTTATACATTACTTATTTATAATCAGTTTTCAGTAAAAGTTTATTTATTCAACAAACATTATTATGAGCCTATTTTGAATCAGGCATGGATAAGTCAGGTTTCCTGCGTCCTCAAAGCCACAGTCGCAGGAGCATTTAGCAAAGAACTCAGAAATTACTCGAATACTTAAACTTTTGATAGTTAACTAACAGAATACTCTCTCAAACTGATAAACTAGTTACACAACTAAATGATTTATACCATTACTTTAATGATAAATAAAACAGATCTACTTTATAGGCTAGCTGGTTATTTACCTGGCTTCTTGATGTAATTAAATTTTGAAAACTGAAGAGATACATAATGAGATTCACTATATTTCAAATTAGTTGTATATGTACACTCTATTTTAAATCAGTTTATATGTCCACTATTGCAATAGTCCAGAATAAGATTTGTCTTTACCACTTTAACTTCTGTCCAGCTCTGATTTTATTTCACTCCCCCCACCCATATAAGAAATAAATTGATTCCCAGACTTAACTTCCAGAAGTGTATAGATCTCACATAAAAATAAATTTGTCTGAGTCTATCAAATGCAAAAACATCTGTTAAATATAATTGATCCCCTGGATTCATTTAACTCTCTTAGTAAGTACTTAGTTTATATTTTTCACATCCTAATCTAAGGATTTTTCAAAGTATCTAATGTCACTATGGTTACTTAATTGGAAGTCAAATTAAATATCTCAAAGAATCCACATTCAATTATCTTCTTCCTCTTGAAACAGACAACCCCTCTGCTACTGCTCCTTCTCAGTAGAAACTACTTGCAACAAAATTAGTTTATGGATATGATTCATTTGTCAGCAAACATGTAAGAATCTACTCAGGATCAAGAATTGTTTAAATATTACTACAAACACTTACTAATACACTGATAATAATGAAAAGCTTAATTCAACAAATAGTGATCTATGCATTTTTAAGCACCAATAATTCAAACATGAAAAAACTACAGATGAACAGTTAAGTGAGTAACAAGTCAAGTGATTGACAACAATATGTGGAAGAATATTCCAATAAAGAATTAATACATCTTCTTTGATTAAGAAAATTCCATATCCAAAATGAAAGTAAAAGTAGTCAAGGGCAGGGCATAGAACTGCATATATTTCATTATTTAAAGATGACTAAAGAGGAGACTATCAATTTGAAAGTAGATTACTAAGATTTTATGCTTTTCTAAATAACTATTAACACAAAACTTTTCTCCAATGAAAATACAAACTTATTAACCACTCCTTTTTTCATTACTGCTCAAAGTTTCTGCCAGCCTTCTCATATGAGCTCACAAATACCTTTTTTCCATACCAAATGTGATATAAAGAAATTTAGCCCTTCAAAGTTTTAAGTTTATTGGTTATAAATACTACTCATATGTTTTGCTTGTCATTTGAGTAAGATAAATTTCCTAGTCAAAACAATAGAAATATATTAGAATTTGTTAACAACAAAAGTTGCTGAGCATGAGACAGTAGTACAAAATACTAACATATTACTGTAACATATTAGTTTTAAATTAGCTCAGTAATTTATGAGGGAAAAATAGATTGCTCTTAGATTCCTTAACTGGTACCCAAAAGGAAGAGTTTCAGCCCAAACTGAAACAAATGAAAAAATAATAACATTGGAAACTTTTCCCCTAAGAAAAAAAATTTTTAAGTAAAAAATAATAAAGTAAAACACAACTGGATCTAGCCTTTTCCCAAAAAATGGAAGTTTAAAACAAGAAAAACGTGTATCTCAGAGGCTGTGATATCCTTAATCCCTGAGGAAGTAACATCTACATTCAACTACTCTCACCCTACATATATTTTCTTCTTCTGATTTTTGGGGCTTTAAAATATGAGCACACTTTATATGGAGGAACCACTCAGAAACTTTTAAATGAAGACAAAATCTGAATTATATTCCTATATATAGTTAATATCATATTAAGGGGGTTAAGGAACGAGCTTGGGGGGAGGGGGTGCTTCTGGTGGTAAAAGTAAAATTATGAACTTAGCCAAGTAGTAGAACTTTTATTGTCCAAAACTCATTTCAGTCAATTTAGGAGGGGAAAAAAAAATCACCATTTTGTTTAAAAGGATGCAACTTCTTTTTGTGCTTAAGTTCCTGAGTAAAGTAAGATTAATACCATTAAAACATTAATGCTGTTAATGATTAAAACATTCTTGAATTTATTCTTTGGTAAGAGGGGTACTTTAAAAATTGAAACAGCTCTAAAATATTAATTCAATTTAATAGGAAAGAGAAAAAAATGTTAGAAAATCATTTGTCAAAAGCTAAAGAGACTCAGAATAAGAACTACTCAAAATCATATCAATTAAATTAAATTTTGAGGAGTAAATAGGAAAAACAGAAGCCAAGAGTAACAGAACTACTACTGGTCTGTCAGTCAAATCCTTTTCATACCTAAAGGTTAAAAGTCTTTTTCACAGTCATTAAACAGTTCTTTAAAATGCTATATTAAGATATCATTAACAATTTCAATTTATAAATAACATATCCACATACGTTTTATTTCTTAAAAAAGTCACACCCCGAACACGAAAGCATTCAAATAAGGGGAAAAAAAGGGTTAATACCGATTTTTTTTTTTTTTGCTTTCAATTATTACTACCAAAATAAAGCAAACCAAAAACAACTCTGAGAGGTTGCCAGCACCCCAGAAAGCATTTCCGCACAAAAAGAGTTAATGGGCAGACGCCGGCTCAGCTAAATAGTCAGCGACCCTTTGCAAGCCTCCTAGGTATATTCCCAGCAGACACATTATCAGATTAAAGGAACTGCAAACAAACTGGGCTGAAACCTTTCTTTGTCCAAACCCAGCCTCTTCTTCCTGTGATGTCATATGACAAATCTACCAAGCCTTTCTTTTTCACTTCAGAGAAAGCCCGTCTCACAATACAGCCGGCAACTAAGGAAAAGGCCTCAATTCAGCAAGAGCTAACATGCTTAGGAATTTATTTCGGAAACTTTAAAAGACTCTTCTGCCTACCACCATCTGGGATCCACTGCAAGAAAACCAAATTGGAAAACTTCATTTAAAAGGAGCAAGAAGTAAAATAGGACAAATTGGGAATGTTTAAGTCTCTGAAACCCTGCACTGAAAAGCAAAATAAGATTGGTAACTCCAGCTTAAACATTCCGGAGGAGCATTAAAAAAACTTAACTTTGGAATATTCATCTTGACTACAGAAACACAAGTTTACAGGAAGAGTTGTTTTACTCCTGCCACAGGAACGCAGCTTTTCTTTAAATTTATAATCCTATGGGTTGGCCTCACTGACTGCGTTTTTTAAAGGTTGCTCATCGGTTAACTAAACCCTGGATTCATGGATTTTCTGGAGACTACAAAATGAGAATAGTTTCCTTTTGAAGAACCAAGTGGAAACTTTACAACAACAAATTTCATGTTTCCTTTGGAGATTCCTGAGAAAAAGGAAATATTCACGAAACCACTCAAAGATCCATAATTTGCAAATAAATTGGAGGCTACTGTGGTCACAGTCTGAATACCAAAGGAGACTGAAGCCGACAAAAGGATTTCCACACTGAAAACTGGACGTGCCTTTATGATGGTAAGCAGTACCAGCACCCAATGCCACTATGATGACTCCTTTAAATACACTTTGTATGGGTGCATGTTCAGCATGGTGTTTGTGCTTGGGTTAATATCCAATTGTGTTGCCATATACATTTTCATCTGCACCCTCAAAGTGCGAAATGAAACTACAACGTACATGATTAACTTGGCAATGTCAGACTTGCTTTTTGTTTTTACTTTACCCTTCAGGATTTTTTACTTTGCAACACGGAATTGGCCATTTGGAGATTTACTTTGTAAAATTTCTGTGATGCTGTTTTATACCAACATGTATGGAAGCATTCTGTTCTTAACCTGTATTAGTGTAGATCGATTTCTGGCCATTGTCTACCCATTTAAGTCAAAGACTCTAAGAACCAAAAGAAACGCAAAGATCGTTTGCATTGCCGTGTGGTTAACTGTAATGGGAGGTAGCGCGCCAGCAGTGTTTTTTCAGTCTACCCACTCTCTGGGTAACAGTAATACCTCTTCAGAAGCCTGCTTTGAAAACTTCCCAGATGCCACCTGGAAAACATATCTCTCAAGGATTGTAATTTTCATCGAAGTGGTGGGATTTTTTATTCCCCTAATTTTAAACGTAACTTGTTCTAGTATGGTGCTAAGAACTTTAAATAAACCTGTTACATTAAGTAGAAGCAAAATAAACAAAACTAAGGTTTTAAAAATGATTTTTGTTCATTTGGTCATATTCTGTTTCTGTTTTGTGCCTTACAATATCAATCTTATTTTATATTCTCTTATGAGAACACAAACATTTGTTAATTGCTCAGTAGTGGCGGCAGTAAGGACAACGTACCCAATCACTCTCTGCATTGCTGTTTCAAACTGTTGTTTTGATCCGATAGTCTACTACTTTACATCGGACACAATTCAGAATTCAATAAAAATGAAAAACTGGTCTGTTAGGAGGAGTGACTCCAGATTCTCTTAAGTTCAAAGCACAGAGAATTTTATTCAACACAATCTACAGGCCTTAAAAAATAAGATATTTGACAATGAATCTACAATATAAGCTGCCTGAAATAAAACCACCGGGACTTCACCGGGACAGAACTTTCAAGTTCCTTCAACCCTCAGGAGTGTTTCCTTGGACAAACTATTTCTCCACCTCCGAAAGAAAATTAACACATAGACATTTTAAAGTTTTTAGTATAAAGAAAATTTGTATTCAATGTAAGCATTAAAATATATTCTATTCTTGTATACACTCCGCTTTATTCTTCTGAGCCATTTTGATTTTTTCCTTCTTCATTAAAAAAATCTCTTAAAACGTTACTCAATGTCTAAAAGTGACTATGATTTAAATCAAGCAGTGACTATTTGTACTGTCATTGAATTCTTTTATGTTAAATGATTTAACTTACTAAATTTTTATATGAAATGATTTACTTATAAGTAACTAATATTTTTATTTAAGTGTATATCTCATTTTTATTTAATTTTGAATTAAAACTACTAATCATGTTTCTTAAACTACAATAACAAATGAGAAAGTAAAGTTGAAATAATAAAACATTTTTAGAGTACTTTCCAAAAAAACAAAAATAGCAGTAGTCTTCTATAGAATGACATATTAATGCTATTTAAAGATCTCAAGCAGTAACACAGGTAACATTTTGGGGGTTTTGTCTTTCACTGTAGGCAATTTGTAGAAGGCAGATGCTACCTATATAGTATGCTTTGAAGTTACTATTTGAATTTGTTTACTGTATATAACAGCACCCAATTTCAAAATGATATATGCCACAAAAATTGAGAGGGAGAAAACAAATGTTATTTTGCTAAATAAGTTTTTAAAAATAAAATACTACCAGAAGTACATTTTAAAGATACATTTATATCACAATAAAGAACTTGGGTTTTAAATATGTTAGGTCAGAGAAACACCAGAGATAGTGAAATACAGTACTTGGCACTTAGAAAGTGATATACAGTCATGTGTCACTTGTAACGAGTTTTAGGTAATTTTGCACAAACATTATAGAGTGTACTTACACAATCCTAGATGGTATAGCCTACTACACACCTAGGCTATATGGTATAGTCTATTGCTTCTAGGCTACAAACACGTACACCATGTTACTGTACTAAGAACTGTAGGCAATTACAACACAATGGTAAGTATGTGTGTATCTAAACATAGAAATGATACAGTAAAAATACGGTATTATAAGCTTATGGGACCACAGTTATATATACAAACTGTCATTGAATGAAACATCATGTAGTGCATGACTGTATTTTATTTCCCTTCCCTTTTCTGACCATTTTAAGACAAATAGTGAATAGTTGAAAATATTATTTCAAGTAGGCAAAATGTTACTGTTCGTCAAAATAATTTAAGGATGGACACAGTTCCTTACATTAAAAAGCAGCAAAACTACAAGGCCAAATACTAAACACAACTGCATTTTCATTTCACTAAACATAAAAAAGATATGGCTTTGATGTATAATCTAGGAAAAAAGTACCAACCACACTAAAACTTTTTCTTTTTCCAACATATCCTTTTTTTCCCCACAAAATTCAAGCAGCTTTCCAAAGTTAACTAAAAAAAGAGTGCTTTCTAGTTGAGAAAAAGAACATGTAATTAAATTTAGCATTCGACTATCTGACTTTTACCATCTTAATCTTTCAAGTCCTCAATACTACCTGGACAAAGGCTCTTTAAGATTTAAATTTGATTTTTGCTGTTCTGTGGGTTCAGCCTGCAATGACTTCAGACAATTCACAATCATTTGCTAGACGTGCAAACCCATTTTCAATGAAGTAACAGGAGGGGTTTTTTTTTTTTAGGAACCCATGATTTCCTTCAGATAAACCTAAAGCAAAATAAATCCTTTAAAAAAACTTAGTGAAGAAATTAAGCATGTTCCTTCATATCCCAAATATACCGTAAATATATTTTCTTCCATTGACCTGAGGTTACTTTATTTGATATCACACTTCAGTAAACAAAAATATATTGAGCACTCTTAAAACATATATTTTTTGAGTTAAAAAGCAGCTAACAACCTACTGATCTGGAGGAAAGGGGTGGGGAATTCTATAACAGATTTCTCTCAACTTTCCTCAGCTTAAAGACTGTGAATAAAACTTAAGGCATGATCACAAAGCATGAATATTACTTTAAAATACAAGCAAAATAGTCATTAGATAGTTGTTATTACTATGTTGACTAGAGAAATTTTTGTTGCCCTCTTGTCAAAAGGAAGATACATGAATCAAAAGTTTTGCAATATTCTTCATAAAATAATAATATATAACAGATAACAAAATACAGTTTTCTCATCTAGAACTTTATTTAGTAAATCTTATCCATACGGACAAAAAGAGTACTGAAACAAAATCGTAAGTTATTTTCCTTTGTTAGTGTTGGACTTTAAGGTAAATTATATATTCCAAGGGTTTTCTCTTTCCTCTTTCCTTAGAAAACCTGTATTACTATTAGAACTCTGATGATTTTACTTTTTATTACCTTAAAATGATATCACCAAGCCTGCCCCCCCCCCAAAAAAAACTGTGCCCACTGTTTTTAACATCTTCACACAGGAGTAGGTGATTTAACTAATGTTTCCCATTTAACTCCCTTCAAAGGAACAGAGTAAGATGACACATTTTTCAGGTAAGGAAAATAGCTGGAAAGAAGTCAGAAACTTAGAAGTTATCTTTTACAAGAAAATATCAAGTAACTAGCTCACCAAAGAAAAAAGTATAAGAAGTATGTATTGTACGTAATATATCCACAGAAAATTAAAGAAACTGAAGACATTCCTTAAGGAGTTATCAGCACCTTAAAGATCTATTAAAAGAGGGACATTAGTTCTAATCAGGGCTTTTCTACAAACATGTATAACTTCGGTTAAGTCATTTAACCTTTCTATGTTGACCTCTTCATCTTTAGCTAAGGGTTTTGGACTAGATAATTTGTAAGGTCTATTCCATATCCTGTGATTTTCATTTAGTCACTTAACGACTTTCATCCATTCCTTCCTTTTAATAGCCACTGTCATATTGGAAATACTGCAACTACTCCCTCACTCAGCCTGCTTCCTACTTTCTGCCCTTCAACCCCTCCAAGACAACTCAATCAGTTCCATTATAAAATCACTACTTTATGCCTCCCACTTAATGTCCAGTTTTAAAAGCTGTCAGATTTCCCATTGCCTGAGAGAAAAGTCCAGTTTCCGAGATCAAAGTTCTCCAAAATATGGCCCTGACTTCCTTAATACTTTGGTTCCCCACCCAACCCCAGTCTATCAACTCATTCTGCCCCTCGTCTTTGTTAAAATCCTTTTCATGCTACAAGACCCAGTTCAACTCCTAGCCTAAAACAAAATCTTCTTTGATAATGTTTATTATCTGTAGTACTTATTTGATATGCAGTCTTCATTAGTTCTCTTTTTACAATGGATTATGTCTTACCTTCCTACCTAGATACATCCATCGCCTTGAGGAAATGGGATTATGTTTTGTACTTCTTTGGATTCTCTATAGGGCCCAACATAGGACTGAAAGGAGGGAGTAGAGGTTGGAAGGAAGGGGCCTAGAGTTAACAACAAACTATTAATAGATTATCATTTGCACACCGGACTGAAGGTTAATTTTTAATAACCAATACCTACTTACTTACATGGTACCTACTCTGGGTATTTATCAATGTAGTTCTAATAAATGTTCTATATTTATACACAATAAAATTTGCTCCTTTTTCACCAAACCTACGGCTCACTTAATCCTTCAAAAGCCCAAAGCAATTTTTTTGTCAATACTACTCCAATACAAGAATTATCGGGAGGAGGGGATGGGTAAATTCACACCTAACGGGTACAATGCACACTATCTGGGTGATGGACTCACTTATAACTTTGACTCAACTGTACAAAAGTAATTCATGTAGCTCAAACATTTGTACCCTTGTAATATTCTGAAATAGAAAAAATAAAAATTAAAAAAAAGAATTATCACCATAATTCTTATTACTTGATTTATCAACTTTAAGCTTTATTTGTTAAATCCCCACCATTTAGATGAGGTCATGCAATTGCTACAAGAAACTACTTTGTTCTTGAAGGCATTCTTTATGACACTATGTGATTTCTCATTGGATCAACAATTTTCTAGGCCTGCTCCATCCTGTGAATTTTTGCATTGTTTTCCTCTTTGCACTGGTATGATAGTTTTACTCTTTCTTAGATCCCGTGATTGCCCTTTCCTTAGATTCCTTTTTCATTTTGTTAAAGCATATTCTCCAGCAATTTCATTTCAAAAGGACGGTCAAGAGATAAACCTTCTGAGTCCTTGCATGTCTGAAAATTATTTTATTTTGCCCTCAGGTTTCACAGTGTCGGTCAGATAAAGGATTTTAGGTTATTAAACATCCATATGCCTAATGAGAACTGCAATGCTGATCTGCATCTTATTCCCCTGTAAATAACTTATTTTTTCTTTCTGGAAGCTTTTACAATTTTCTAACTTTCTTTAGAATTCTGAATTTTCACCAAGCTTTCATTAGCTTTAGAAAATTTTTTGCTGTCATTTTTCATCTTTGTTGTTTTCTCTTCTCCATTTTCTTTGGTCTTTCTTGTGGGAATAAATAGACAGACACTGAACTGAGGTGCCCCAAAATAACAAAGTTAAGGAGCAACATAACCTGACAGTACAATAGCTTGTTGTATTTTCCTCCTAGGAAGAATTACCTTTCTTATTTATTTATTCAAGTCTGTTACAGAAGCCTGCATTCACCTCAATTTCTGCTCTGCTTCTTTCTTTGGCACCATCAGGAAACTCTAGTCCTGTGTATGCGTACACAAAATTTAGGTGTGGCGTGAGGCCGGGCATGTAGCTACTATGCACTGCACAATAGCATGGCATCAGCCTCAACTCTGCATACCAAGCCTAGGGCTGCTGTGTCTAAAGGGGCAACTTTTCCTAATTCATTAGTACAGAGGAGGCGCATTTTCCTGATTCTTATAGGCTGGCACAGCCTTAGGTGGGAGACTGGTGTTTCATGTTCTCAAAGTATAATGCCCAGACCAGCAGTATCACCATCACCTAGAAAGACGTTAGAAATACAAATTCTTGGATTGTACTCTGGAAACTCTGGGGTTGGGCCCAGCAATCTATAACCTGTGTTTTAACAAACCCTCTAGGTAATTTAGATGCATGCTAAAGTTTGAGGGCAATCGCCAGATAGTATTAGAAAACTCTCCTGTTTATTGCCTTACTCTCAAAATCTGCTACTTTGAGCTTGGAGGCTAAGACTTTCACATGAACCACAGCCCTTTTCCTGTGTGTATTCTATGCTGCAGTTTTCTCTACTTTATCTATCCATCCATCCACTCCTCATTTACTTTCTACACACAAAAATGAATCAACCTTTCTACTTCCCTCCATAGTTTTTTCCACTTCACAGTCTGAGTGTTGTTGGGTTTCATTCTCATTGTGTGTGTGTGTGTGTGTGTGTGTGTGTGTGTGTGTGTGTGTGTGTGTGTGCGCGCGCGCGCGCGCGCGCGCGCGCGCGCGCGCGCACGCACGTGTGGTTATCTGTGCTCTTTCCTGTCACTTCTGTAAGGTTTTGGTGGAGAAAGGAGATAAAAAGATGAAAGTGTGTGGTCATAGTCTGCTATTTTGAACCAGAAATATTCTCATTTTTAAAAGCAATTGCATAGTCCAAGTTATACAAGAAAAACTCAGGCTACCTAAATCCTTTTACTGCTGCTAAAAAATAACAAGGGTTTTTTCATCAAAACAGAGCAAATCTTTATATTATGAACATAATCTTCAATTTAATTTTCTTTTAAAAGCGATAATTTTACAACTAATTTTACCAATTTTCAATTGCCAGCTCATATTTTAAAAGGACATAAAACCTATATCATTTGTTATAATCCTTTATTTTAAAATAAAGAAATTTTATTTAATTACATGAATGTAAAACATTCACAGTGGGCTAAAATTTAGGATTTTCAGGGAAGAGGTTTCATGTGCAGTATTTTATGAAAAGAAGCAGTTTATTAAAAGTAAATATTACGTAAGACTTAGCACTAAAAAATTAAACCATTTTGCTCATATGTCAGATATGTAGTTTTTGTTTATGGTCAAAATAAATGTTTCAAAATTATTGGGCAAAAATTGCTATACTTCATGTTGTGGTCTCCTGAGACTGCTTCAGATGAAAAAGACTGAAACACATGTAATTCAATATAACCTTAGCTACTTAAGCGAAGGAAAAAAAATATGGACATGTGGTTTAGAAAAAGCAAAGGGCATGTGTAAATAATTTCTCTACAAGGGATTATAGAGTTGTTGCTAAATAAATCATTACAAAGGTTAGGGGCATCATTTCTGCATTCTCATGACAATCTTTACCAGTCTCCGTCCCCCCAGGCCATTTATTCTTCATTGGAACTGAACTGTGGAAAAGTTTATTTTCAGAAGACTCTGTTTAAATATATAGGTTAAACTAAATTAGATTCTCGTCTAAAAGTACATAGTATTAAAAGTGTCCAATATTCCTATCAGAAAGACAATGCAAAAGGTTGTATTTTCAAGAAGAAATAGTGAGTCTAGTACTGGATTAGGGAATCCCGTGTTTGTTTTGTTTATGATTCATGTATTAGTAAAAGACAAGTCATTTCACTTCTCAACCTTTCTCATTTCAACATTTGAAAAAAAAATCTAAAATGACAGAACAATACAAAAACTAACATTACTTAATATGTAAATATAAAAACTTTTAGAGAATTAAATTATCGTAAAATATAGAAGAGCTATAATGAAGAAAATGGCCACATGTAAAAGACAGCAAGGCAGATTTATGTTAGTCTTTGAAGAATTCTTAAAGAATACAATCAAAATCTTAAAGCGAAATTCTCTGTTAAAAGTTAATGAAGGTAAGAAACACTGAAACTTAGCAGGAATAATAGAAGGTTTTTTTGAAAGGGTAAGAAACAAACCCAGCTGTTTCCTATTGTGCATTTCCTTATCATGCTCTAAATCTAGCACTTACAGGAAGACACCAAAAGTACTTTTGATATTTGGCCATTTCTGACAAAAATAGAAATATTAAGAATCAATAAGTAAATTAATAAAGCCACACATGCAAGGGCTGCAAATATATATATGCTGAAACAGACTGGGTCGTGACAGTTCAGTTTTAAAAATATACTATAAATATTTGGAAAAGAGATAAGCCAGAAAGTTGTTCTATTTTACAACAAGGGTAGGTAAACAGCTGCCCTAGGGTGGTTCTAAAATTTTACTAAACTCACTAATAACAGCCTCTTATTTTGCTAGAGAAATTCAGAAGCAACACTAATCAGGAGAGATATCCCAAAAGATATATCTGTTCTTCATTTCTTGCACATCCAGAATTCCAGAGTCCTTCCTCACTATTCCAATTAAGATGCAACTGCAAGTTTACAAACTGAAAATTTTAAGACAATATTCAAGTAATTTTCCAACGTCATGACCATGTATAAGACCCTCTGAATAAGAAAGCGTACATGTGCTTCCATTCCCACAGGTTAAGTACAGAGGATATTTCCTAGCTATTCTTCTGCAATTACTACCTCCTTTCTTGTTTGTACTTGAATAGTAACTAACACTGCCCTCAGGGTCATCACCGACATGATTCATAACTAAGGCAATATAACAAATTCCAACTGCAGTGTAACAGCAAACACTGCTGGAATTCAGTGACACCTTTTTCCCCCTCAACCTTTTCCATTTTGAGAAGGTGATGGAGGAGGGGAGGTGCCTTGGGAGAAGACCAAAGTTCTCCATACTTATAGTAAGCCAGGATAAACAGGTCCAAGACTGTGTAATTGTGTTCTTAAGAAATCACTGCATAGGAGAAGAAAGAAAATGAAGTGAAGGGTACCAACAACTGTGAAGTTTCTAGTTACTGTTCTCACAAATGCTCATTTATTCCTCACAAAAACTCTGAAAGGTAAGTATTATTATCCCCATTTTACAAACAAGGAGACCTGAGATACAGATACGTGACTTGCTCAGAACCACACCAAAGCAAGTTATATGACATCTCTGAACCTCAGGTTTCTTTATCTATAAAATAGGGATAGCAATGTTTACCCTTCCAGGCTTCTGTGGAGATTAAGTGAGATCTGGCAATCCAAAGCCTAGGCTCCTTCTGCTACAGCACAGTAACACTCACAAAGAGAAAGATACAAACACAGATAAAACATGAGTAGAGAAACTACTCATGCCAATGCACATACCAAACAGTAAATACACTGAGAGGCAGCATAGAGGTTAAGAGTACAGTCTCTGGAACCAGATAGCCTGAGTTAAAATTCTGGCTCTACTACCAACTAATTCTGTGGACAAGTATCTCAATTTCTCTGTGCCTCAGTTTCTTCATCTGTGAAATGGTGATGATAGTATCTATTTTGTAGAGTTGTGTGAAGTAGACGAGTTAACACATTTAAGCACTTTACAGTACCTGTAACAGGCCACATGCAAAAACATTATCCATTATTATTTCTATACTGAAATGTCATATACATAAGTCAAGGTCGTTTTGACACTAGTCTATATGATGACCAGGAAAAATTCCAAAGAAGTAAGGAAGAGACGAGCTTTTTTCAAACACTGCTCCCTAAACGAAGTTTCTATCAGCTACTTACAGGATGTTTCTGAGTTGTTGGATTTTGTTTTTTCTTTTGGACATCTCTGAATTTCTTTAGTCCCTTGTGTCGATTCATGGACAAAGAGAACAGGTAATGTGTATAGTACGGATGGTGTGGTGGGGAGGGGGAACATGAACAGACAGGTCATGAATACTTCTCCACAGTGAATTCTGGCAATTTCTCATGTGTGTCAGAGTGTTTTAAAGATTAAATAAGGGGGAAAATACATAGAAAAAAGAATAGACTTAGGGGTCAAACACAGGGCTCAAGGACTGCAAGTCACTTGAGCGAAGGTTTAGAAATGAAAAAAATTTTATGTTTAAAACCATAAACAGCTCTGGATGAAGAACTCAAGCCTGCATAAGCATTTAATACAGAAGACCTGCATTGATTTGTAACAGTTATCTCAGGTTTCTTTAGTTTTTCTGCGTGTTGTTGTTCTTTTTTTTTAACATATAAGGAACCACATAGAAACCCACTTAAATGCCTTATTGATCCTTAACAATTATGAAGAAGAAATAGTTATTTTATTAAATTGAGCTTATAGTCTTAGGTTTGTTTTAAGTAATCTACTTATATTTCAGTGGATAATCATTTATATGAACTAAGTTACTATGTTTATTTTGGTTTGTATTTTTTGCATATCTACATTTTCTAAGTCTCTTTATTTGTTCACTAGTAGAAAACTAAGGTCACTATGAAAAATTTTATTTCTAAGATATGGATTTCCTTTATTTTCCCTTCTCTGTCTTTGTATTTTTTCATTCTTACAGCGATGACTTTAGGCATACCTGGAATCTTTTATTAAAAACTGAGAGAAAAAGTAAAACAACAAAACCTCAGTTCTAACATTTCAGTCTATGAAAATAGACGTAGCTTTCCATTTTACCTCATTCTCATCCCTCCTTTGAATTTCCTTAAAAGCTGATCCACATACCTAATTTCAACCTAAATCATTATGAATTCTGAAAAAAATTTATATTAAAGTCTCATTTCTAAGAGTTGCATGAATGAAATACATATACACACTAGTACTTCCTCTTACAATACAGTTTGCTCTTTTTTGTGAAGTCTTCTTTTAATCTTTCTTTCAGAGGAATAAATCAGACCAATAGTCACATACACTGCACAAAGGAGCTGGTCAAAAAATGATACTTTTCCCTTTCCTATTATTAATTAGCTGCTATGCAAAACATTTACCTTGTTACCTAAGATAAAAAATATACATATTATTTTTTCACTTAGAATAAAATTAACTTACTATTTATATTGCTCACTTTTATACTAATATGCCTGACTACACGTTATAGTGGTAATAAAAACAGTGTGAATGATTCGACAGAAGTAACGTGGGACAGTGACAGAACACTTTACTACAACATAGAATTTTGAATCAAACCAATCTGGGTTCAAACACCAACTGGGTGCCCTTAGACAAATTACTTCTAGAGAGGTGATGATCTGATCTAGGGAAATATAATGAAATAGATTTTTAAAATATATAATAATAATGAAATAAATCTGAGACATGGTATTTTCAAAAAAATTATAGGACTCTATATCAAACTACAGAGAAAGGAGACAATGCTCAGGATTCAAGCCTGAATGACTTGAAAAGTAATGGAAAAAGAGAGAGATTGAAAGCAAAGCTCTATTTAGAACAAAATAAAATAATTCCAGTTTTGAATAGTGAAGTCGTCTCCTAAACCACTCAAGGAGTTACTAGTTAGCCATGGAAGTTAAGGTGAAAATATTGGGACTACATTGGGTCAGATTGAGAAGGTTAAAGCCTTAGCTATGTTTTCAGAAAGAATCGGGTTTTAAAAATTAAAATGTGTCCTCTTGCTACAAAAAAGTAAATACATGGTTATTTGAAATAACTCGTGAGGAGCTTTTAAAATATAATTTTTCATTATAGCTATGAGCACAGTTGTATAAATGTAAATATGGCATCATATTGCTTCGCTGTCCTCACCCATGTTTTAAAAAAGCATTAAATGTGGCTTAATCATTTTCTTCCAACTCACTTGGCTTCCTGAGAAGTAGCTCTGAGTAAAATGTAACTTTTTTTTAACAATGTCTCATGGTAAATACTATTAATAAAACCTTTGTGCGAAGTGCACCAGAGGTTAATGATCTACCGTACAAACATACAGCAGATATCCTTTTTGGCTTTTTTGGAGCCACAGGCTTTTCTCCCTTTTGTGTTCACTTCCTGTCAAGTTTGACATTTCAAAAGAATACCAAAGAAACTTAAAAATTTGTTTATAAGTTTGTGACCAAATCAAGACTCTAAAACTATGAGCTACTCATCACAACTGTACTGATGTATAAAATAGCCCTTCATTTAAAATTTGGAAGAATAATTTAAAAGAAACATTTTAAATCATTTCTTATGTAAAAGTATTTTGGCCAAATATTTGCATAACGGAATGAAGAAGCTCGCTAATGTTTGATGACCACAGAAAAATAGCATGAGAGAATCCAATTTAATGAATCAGCTACATTGGATAGCATTTAAAGAAGACTCAACTTTCTTGTGACTTATTAAAATTTAATATAAGGAAACAGTTGATAACTAATACTTCTGTGTTCTCTATATAGCAAGCACCCCACCAAAACAGTATTATTCAGAAGATCGGATACATTTAACACAGGAAAATAGAAATGATACAGGTGGTCCCTGTGTTATGGAGGAGATGTGTTCCCGAGAATGTCTTTAAGGTCGGATTTGTGTGTAACTCAGATCCCTGATGAACAGTGCATATACAGTAATAATAATAATAATGGAACTATAATGGCTCATATGTGGTCATAATAATACAGTGTAATACTATAATAATTATACCCCTGTACTGTAATAATAAGTTACAGAAACTATCATGCTCTTTTAATTCAAACAGAACATAAAAACAAACTCATATAAAAGTTTAAATAAGAGACAAGAGAAATTTCAGAAAAGAGTGTTAAACGTAACATTCACCTAATGTTGCATCAACACTAGGCTAATAGGAATGTTACACTTATTTTATCTTCTAACCAAATCAATAATAACCTTTCCATTTAGATCATTAATCCACTATGCTGTTTAGTAATAACTGATGGTTTCATTGGAGCACAGCCTTTCACATGTTCCATTATTCTCACTTTATCCTTTATAATTGTCCTGATAGTCGAACAACTGAAGCCTAATGCTTTCCCAGTGAATGATGGCATCTGGCCTTTCTCCAAATGCTTAATTATTTCTACTTTTGTTTCCATTGTAATCACCTTCTCTTTGCTGCAGACTCATCTGGACTTGCAGTGGACTTTCGCTTTGGAGGCAAGGTCACAAGGGTATACACAGACTCACAAAGTCGAATATAAAAGTTAAGATAAAGTGATGCTGTGTATAAGTGACCATATAAACAATGGGACTAGACACTAACTTACATCATGCAGGTTTGTTTACGTGCATGGAAGAAACTAGTTCCCCAATTATTAATTTAATTATTTAATATAAATTATCCTTGTGGGGAGCCTTGGGAACCCGTTAATAATTACTGATTGCTGTAAGTCGGGTCATCTGTAACCCAGGGACTGCTTATATTTAAATATTCTTTAAATACACATATTTTATATTTATAAATACTTTGTCAATCACTAAGCCTTGTGTTTAGTAACTCTACCAGCCCTGATGAAAGAAAAGGGACCAGATTTGCTTAAACAACTACAAAATTGAACAACATAAATGAAACAATAGTTTTCAGAAGACACTGAATGATAGGTGGCACAGGACAGTGATCCCTGAGAGAGGAAAAACAAATGGTGAGCCCCATCGTCGCTATAGCTTACTACCCAGAGTCTCCAGGCCACAACGCATGGAGGAGAACTGGAGTAGAGCCCAGTGGTCCCCCAGTTGAAGAAACAGAGTTGAGAAATCAGGGAAGTCAAGGCAACTAAAGTTAGCAGGACACAATCTAGAAAGGAGAGAGCTGCACAGAAGAAAAGAATTGCAAAAAGAGAACTCAGAAGTTTGCAGAGGGTTGCCTTTGAGTCTTTAGCTGAACACTAATCAGTGCATGTACGTGAGGAAATTAACCAAAGCCATGGAAAGAATCATTGGAAGGAGCAGAACCAACCCAGGGCCAGTAAGAGTTCTGATTTCCACCAGCAAAATGAAAAAATCTTGTAATATATGGGACATCTTCCAAATGTTGACATATCTCTTTATATAATATTAAAAAATTACACTCACTGATATCACCACTGATTTCATCAGAAAAGTAATTTAAGTAATGGGAAGATGTCAAGCTTACAGTGGTGGATACAAACTTTCTAAAATTTTTACTTCAAAATACAAATCTTATCACTGGCAACCTTTATTGTTAATTGTTTTCCTTGAAGTGACAAGCTCACTTTGTTGATTTTCAAGAAAATGTCTGTCAAATACCGGTCTGAATAAACGCAATTGCTCACCAGTCTTACTAGTAAAAAATGTGTTTCATTAAAAAACTAGGGTAGTTCACAACTCAATCAATAGTTTAAGTGCTTTTCCTCAAAACAACTATCATACTTTGGTATGTAACTTTATACATACTTCAATTTTATCACACTATTAAAAAGACATATACTCAAAAGTAAAGATTTAATAAAAATTAATATTTTTCACTGCTTCATACAGGACATTCTTAAATGGAACTGACACTATTTATTTACTTACTTACTTACTTAACTGATCTCAAACTCCTGGGTTAAAGGAATCCTCCTGCCTGAGCCTCCCAAGTAGCTGGGACTACCGGCGCACAACACGTCTGGCTAACTTTTCTATATTTTGTAAAGATCAGGTCTCACTCTTGCTCACGCTGGTCTCTTCTATTTCTTTTTGTAACTGACAGTGTGTAATGGTGAAGAATACAATGACTACTAGCCAGTTTGATGCTATGGCCTGAATTTGTACAAAGGTGCCAATAGCTTTACATCATCAGTTTAAATGTCAATATACTGAAAAAGGTAAATAACATCTTAATAGTAACATGAAAATAATTTTTACCTTGTAAATTTCCTGAAGTGGTTTCAGGAACCACCAGGGAATCACTGCCTACAGTTTGAACTGCTGACATAAGAAAAAAGGAGGAAGCCTGGGCAATACAGCAAGACTCCATCTCTACAAAAAATTTAAATATTAGCCTGGTGCTGTCGCACAAGCCTGTAGTCCCAGCTACTTGGAAGGCTGAAGTGGGAGGATCACTTGAGCTCAGGAGTTTGGGCTGCAGTGAGCTATGATGATGCCACTGCATACCAGCCTGGGTAACAAAGCAAGATGCTGTCTAAAAAAAAAGAAAAGAAAAAGAAAAGAAAAAAGGAGCAGAAAAAGCTTCTAAAAAATGGCCTTTGAGGCATCAAATACAGTCACATGACACATAAGGACTTTTGGTCAATGATGAACCACATATCTGATGATGGTCCCATAAGATTATTATACTGTGTACTGTACCTTTTCTTTTACTGTACCATATCTATGTTTAGATACACAAATACTTACTGTTGGGTAACAACTGCCTGTAGTATGCAGTTCAGTAATACGCTGTACAGGTTTGTAGCCTAGGAGTAATAGGCTATATACTACACAGCCTACGTGTGTAGTAGGCTATCCCATCTAGGTTTGTGTAAGTACACTCTATGATGTTCGCACAATGATGAAATCGCCTAATGATGCATCTTAACCTTATCCCCAAGGTAAAGCAACACATGACTGTAGTTGACTTAAAGGTCCCATTCTAAAAACATGCACTGCTTCCTTTCACCATCTTAACATGCTGCATAATTTTAGAATTGTATCCTGGACATGATAAATGTTAATTGTGAAGGTTCTGAATTATTTTTCTCAAATGAGCATTGTTTTTTATTTTAGGAGGTAATTATCTTTGTTGAACTTAAACTGTGTACAGTTTATTGGGCAGCAACTCATCTCAGTACAGATCTTTTGCCTTTCATTTGGCTGCTTTGAGTCTGTTACACACAGAAATGATTCAGGTTTTAGTCAGAGATGTGGGTAGACAGAATTTGGGCACTCTTTCTTGGCTCTTTCCCTTGCAGGATTCTTCCACTCTCTTCAGTGGCCAAGGTTTCTCCAGCTTCAGCTTCAGTTTTCTAGTTTCCCTGGCCAGACAGCCCACAGTTTAGCCACCAGCACCCCCACCTCCACCCCCGCTGTCCCTCCCCCACGCCCACTGCAGTGAGCCCTATACTAAAAGCCTCCTCCCCAGGCTCCCAGCTCCCCTCTTCTCCTTCTTAACTACCGTCTGTTCTTCCTGTCCAGTGATTTTTAGGCAGTTACTTTTTGTATTCGGTACCAGTAGCACAGTGGTCTTTTCTGCAGGGAGGCATATGGTGGTATTCTGTCATCACCAGATGAATATAGTAAGCCCCACAGAAAGTTTTTATCTGAAGAATTAGCATGATGAGATCTGCATTAAGAGAAGATTTCTCTGACGCGAGAGAGAAATGGTCTTAAGGTAGCAGAAGGGAGATCAATAGGAAGAGTCCAGGAAAAAGACACATTTAGAGCAGCGGTCCCCAACCTTTTTGGCACCAGGGACCAGTCTCATGGAGGACAATTTTTCTACAGGACATGGTGGTGGTCGGGGGGTGTGCAGGTGGAGCTCAGGCAGTGATGCCAGTGACGGGGAACGGCTATAAATACAGATGAAGCTTCCCTCCCTCCCTTGCTACCACTCACCTCCTGTTGGGCACCTGGGGGTGGGTAGTGGGGGTTGTCAGGGGTTGGGAACCACAGATTTAGAGAATTAAAGCACCTGATGTACCTTGGTTTAAAAGATTTATTGAAAAAAACTGATAAATTTTGAAAATACTGAAACTAAGGTATCAAAATCTCATCTCATCACCTCCTGACATTATGAACTTCCAAGCACCTGAGAACAGTGCATTCTAAATCACCTCTAATCTCCCAAATTTCCAGAGAATAAAGATTTCACTATGTTTTTCAATAGATTGTTCCAGCATCTTACTTACACTAATATATTGCCTCTATTATTGCCTATATTGCCAATATATTACACTAATATATTGTTAATTTTGGGGGGATGAAAAGAAACAGAAGTGTGCTTTTTCCTTCTTGGTTTATTATTTCTCAAGACTGTCAAACAAAACTGCTGAGCCCGTTTCCCCACCCAGTCACTAAAAGTACAATGATATTCTTCATTAAGTTAATGGAGGGGGAAGTAAGTAGCACCTCACTTGATGTTTCAGTCAACACCACTGTGTGCATATGTTCTCACCAATCTACAGCTTTAATGACACATTTTTGTTGTGAGAGAGAATCAAAAGACTATGAAAGCTTGTTCTGAGCCTTGATGTGGGTGTTGGTTACATGAGTGTGTTCAATTTGTAGAAAATTCATCAAACTGTCACTTGAGATGTACATATGTCTATATGTTATACTTCAATAAAAAAAAAACCACATCTGTGAAAGCTCAACTGTATCTATGCCATGTCCCTTCTCTATAATGCCAATTATTCTCACGGAAAAAATACACAGTATACTGCTTGGGTGGCATGACCTATTTTCACAAAGTTCCTCACTACCACTCTAGTTTTTTATGATTAAAATAGCAATATAAAATTCAAACATTAAAAATATATGACTAAATAAAAGTCCTCTATGGTTTTTGCCAGAGATACCACATTTAGAATTTAAATTCAGAGCTCTGTGACTTCCACGTCATCCTATCATAAATAAATCAAACTGTTTTCCAAACTTTGGGCTCCCTACTTTTGCTCCAAAAATTCTCAGAAATAAAGGAATATTGTTTATAAGCCATGAATGTCAGTAACTGAGCTAACAGGCTGAGTACAAGCGAATTTTTAAACAGTAGATTTCTATTACTTCCTCCACAATTTTCAGGGCCTTTGTCTTTTTTGTAACCTCACAATGGCTAACCCAATGCAAGGCACACAGCAAATGTTCAATAAATATGTGCTAATGGAAATAAAATTAATTCTCTAAAAAAAAAAAAAAAGAATAGTCACCTTCAGACGAAAGAGTAATGTCTTGATTTCAATTTCTGGGAGGACACAAGCTTCTGAAAGGTACTCTATGTGCTTATTTTATTTATCTATTTATTTTTGCTACTTTCATTTAATCCCCAAGATTCAGAAAGCTTTCTTCTACTCACTCCTTTTTCTAACCAAGTAGAAGTTTGTTCTGTAAGTAATTACCAAATTCATCGCAATGTCTTTCTATCCGCTTCCCATACTTCTCTCCTCTATCCACTCAGTCTATATGGTAATATAAGAAAACACTAAGAAATAAATTATCTCTTATTCGTTAGATATTTAAAATATCAAAAAATTAAACCTATGGTTACATGTGCAGATTAGGATTCTAAAGTCTGAAGGATTCTGAAGTCTGAATTTTCTTTATTACCATTTCTATACACTGATACAAATTAAAAGATATCTATATAGTATGCAACACAGTTTCAAAAGAAACTATTAATCTACAAATCTGATGATTCACAAGGTATTATCCTACTATGCAGATTTAAAAAGCATAACAGAACTTCAAATAAATACTTCACTATTATTATTACGTAGGAAATGCCACCTTTATTAAAACAAAAGCCTTATCAATAGCTTATATGTTATAAACAGAACCTAGAGAATATGATTTGTGCCCCTATAATGCTTGAAATAGTACCTATAGCTGAACAATAGTGTAGATTCTTGTACTGTCTTTAATAATGGGACAAAATAAATCCTACTTAATTTAACAAGAAAAAAATGTACTTTTTAATCATCTAAATAGCATTATCTCAAAATGTTTATTTTGTTGAAATTTAAGAGCAGATATTTACATTTTCAAATAGAACACCTGTATTTTAAATAAATTACCTAAATACTTTAAAGAATTCTGCTTTGCTTTAAAGTGCTGTGTTTTAAGAAAAGCTATTCCTACATAAATCACTGTGCTGTATTAGATGGTCTGGAGAGCTCAAATAAAACTCCATTCTATTACTCCACTTGATTTTTATATTCATTAAAATTGCATATTTGCTCTTGAGGTAGATGTTAAGAAACACCTCTCACAAACAGATAATTCGTTAGCCATATGCATATGAATATCTTTAATTTTTTCAGCTAGTTACTTACTGAGAGCCATGCAAGGGATTCCATGATTCGATGTTCACATCGTTCTAAATGTTTTATCATTTCTCTTGTCAAGTTGGCTTCTGCTTTGATAAAACTTTCAATCACTTTGTAAAAATCAAAGGCTTTTAAATTAAGTACATTCAGAATCCATGGGAAGGACAAATCTGTTCCAGAATCAAGATTCTGAGATGTACTTCCTAAAAATGAAAGAAAAAATGTAACTTAGGTATGAAATGTTAAGACTTGAACTAGGTATTTTTATTTGGAAGGCTTATCAAACAAATAATTAAAACAGTAGAAAGGTTTAACAATTTTTATTTGCAGCAGAATTTTTTTACTCTGGAGTCTACAGACTCCTAGGAAATAGGCTTCCAAATTTTGAGTATATGTGCATGTATATTTTTCCTAGAAAAAGGGCTCATGGCTTATATCAAATTTTCAAAGGTTTAAATATACTAAACTTACATCAGGGACAGGTTTACTATGTTACCAGCAATTCATCAACATATCCATTTTAATTCTTATTAATCTTTAGTGAGAGGAGGGAAGGATTCTTTAAGATTTTGCTGATTTCGTTAGTTAGAAAATGGTATCTATTTAAAAATGTGCATTTCTTGGTTATTAATAAGGATTCAGTTTTCCCTATTTGTTTACTAATTTAAGTTCCATTTTTATTAATTGTGTTTTTGTATCCTTAGACAAATATTCCTCTTTTGTTTCTGCAAGCAAACTTTTCTCTAACAATTTACACAATTATTTGTAAAATAATACATATTTAAAATTACATTTATAAGAAACACTGTTACTGTTCTGTTTATCTGGTGGATTCTGGCTCCAATCTTTGGTTTCATGACCACAGAGGTTATAGTAGTGCTTCCCTATCAGTAGAGGCTGCTTTTTAATATTCCTTTGGTACTTGAAAATCTCACAGGTCTTTGAAGGGATTTCAATAGGTACCTTTCCTGGATTCAGTATGCTCAGAACAGGAGCCTAGTGAAATACTATCCCCAAGATGACCTGAAATAATTCAGATAACAAGCCGCTTAAATGGCTTATGATGACCAATTACACTCTTCAGCATATGCTGATCTAAAATATGCATTTCTTCTTAACCCCACACAGTCCCCAACCCCTGAAAAAAACACACACCACACCTTAGTTTTTTAACTTTAAATTTAACTAAAATGTTTATTTACTAAAATTTAACTTACTGCTATATGTAGCCATTACAACCTCAAGAGCACACGCCAATAAAGACATATGAAAGATGTTGTCATTCAGCAGTTTGCTAAAGGAAGAAAAAAAAAAAAAGAATGATTACAAAATATTTACTTTTATAAAAAGAAAAAATTCTTTTATTAAAACTAAAAAATTTACCTAAAATTTTGAATGGATAATCGTTCTTCTTCCTAAAATAGATAATTTTTTAAAAAGTTTAACTGAAACCTTATTTGCATCAGCATTGAATTCTTTTCTGTTATATTATTTTTTACTTACTGATTTAAGCATAGACTCCATTACTCGGTAATACAATCGGACTCCAAGTTTATATCGCTACAAACGAAAAAGAAAAAGAAAAATAAGATATTACTATTTTAGAAATTCACAATTACTAATTTTTTTTAAAGTGTTTTCTTGAAACATACTTCTGACTCTTCTTAGGAATACTGCTATCAAAGATCACAAAAGCTAGCTTGTCTGAAACTCAAGACTTAAGTATAAAATGATGATTAACATTGCCAAGTAAATTATCGAGAGGTAGCTATGTCTGGTACCTTGGTTTTCCTTCACTCCATTTCAGTCTACATCATTCATACTGGGGATAGGTTATATGCCTGGTACTACTCTAAGCACTTTACATATCTATTATAATACTTTTTGTGACCCAGGATATGTATTAATATTTTCAAGATGGCTATCTAGGATTAAGAGAATAGTTTCTGTCCATAAAATTTAGTAAAACTGGCGCAGGCAAAAATCAAACCAAACTGACATTATCAGCAAAAAGTCTTAACCAAATAACCTTCCCATCAGTTGGAAGAATAACCAAACTTTAGATGACACACACATACACACACACACACACACACACACACACACACTATATTCCTTCATTCCAAATTAAAAGCACAAATTTCATATATAGTCATGTACCACCTAATGATGTTTTGGCCAATGACAGAACTCATATACGACCAGTAGTCCCGTAAGATTATAATGAAGCTGAAAATTCCCTATCATCTAGTATGATGTTATAGCAGAATGCATTACTCACACGTCTGCAGTGGTGCTGGTGTAAACAAACCTACTGTGCAGCCAAGTCGTGTAAAAGTCTAGCATATACAATTATGTACGGTATGTAATTCTTGATGATGATAACACATGACTATGTTACTGGTTTATATATTTACTATACCATACTTTTTATCATTATTTTAGAGTTTATTTCTTCTACTAAAAAAAAAGCTAACTGTAAAACACCCTCAGGCAAGTCCTTTAGGAGGCATCCCAGAAGAAGGCATTGTTATCACAGGCACTGACACAGCTCTGCGAATGTCACTGCCCCTGAAGACCTTCTAGTGGGACAAGATGTGGAGGTGAAACAGTGATATTGATGATCCCGACCTTGTGTAGATCTAGAATAATGTGTGTGTGCATGCAAAAACACTTAAAAAGTAAAATAAAATAATTTTAAAAAATAGAAAAAAGCTTATAAAGAGAATATTTTTGTTTAGCTGTATAATGTGTTTGTGTTTTAAGCTAAGTGTTATTACGAAAGAGTCAAAAAGTTTCAAAAAAAATTTAAATTTATAAAGTAAAAAAGTTACAGTAAGCTAAGGTTAATTTACTATCGAAGAGAAAAATTTTAAATAAATTTAATGTAGCCTGAGTGCAGTGTTTATAAAGTTTACATGTACAGTAATGTCTTGAGCCTTCACATTCATTCACCACTTATTCACTGACTAATCCAGAGCAACTTCAAGTCCTGCAAGCTCCATTCATAGTAAATACCTTACACAAGTGTACCATTTTTAAAATCTTTCATGCTATATTTTTATAATACCTTTTCTATGTTTAGATATGTTTAGATACACATATACTTACCACTGTGTTACCATCATCTACAGTGTTCAGAATAGTAACATGCTGTACAGGTTTGTAGCCTAGGACAAATAGGCTATACCATATAGCGTAGGTATGTAGCAGGCTACTGAGATATTGTAAAATGTATAAAATGTATATTTGGTTTTCCACCCTGTTTTCTGGCATATAATTCCTAAAATCCTTGGACTCTCCAAAGTGGTAAGTTTATTTTGTATGTTAACGAGTTGACTGATGGCTGGCAGCCCTAGGTTAACTTCAGGATGGGGACTGGTCACCAGAAAGCCAAAGCACGATTAGAGGGTTGGGACTTTCAAGCCCACCCGCTAACTCCAGTTAGGGCAGAGGGACCAAAAGTTAAGTTAGTCACCAACAGCCAATGGTTGAATCAATCATGACTATAGAATGGAGCCAATGGTTTAATCAATCATGCTTATGTAATGAAGCCTCCATAAAACCCCAAAAGAACAGGGTTCTGAGAGCTTCTCAGTAGCTGAACATACGGAGGCTTACTGGAAGGTGACCAAGAACTCATCCACGTGTGGGAGGGGTGGTGCATACCAACTCTATGGGGCGGAAGCTCCTGTGCTCAGGCTCTTCCAGACTTGACCCTATGTATCTCCTCATCTGGTGGTTTATTTGTATCCTTTACAATATCCTCCACAATAAATCAGTAAATGTGTTTCCCTGAGTTCTATGAGCTGCTCTAGCAAATTAATAAAACCTAAAGAGGGAGTTGTGGGAACCCCAACTTGAAGCTAGTTGGTCAGAACTTCTGGGGGCACAGACCTGCCACTGGTGTCTTAGAGACTGAGCCCTCAACCTGTGGGATCTGCTGATATCTTCAGGTAGAAAGTGTCAACATTGAATTGGAGGACACTCAGCCGGTATCCACAGCAGAACTGATTGCTTGCTGATGGGGAGAACTCCCCATATATTTTGGGGTCCCAGAAGTCTTCTGTGCTGGTTGTTGTTGTGGAGTGAAAGAATAGGAAAAAGCGCTTTGAGTTTGTGTGGTTTTCCACACAGCTATACCATCTAGGTTTGTGTAGGTACACTCTACAGTGTTCGCATAGTAACAAAATTGCTTAACAACACACACCTCAGAACATATCCTGTTATTAAGCAATACATGACTGTACAACCAAAAAGAACTGTTAAATACAGATGTTTAAAACACTGATGGCATCAAAATATAACCTCGCTACACTGAAATAAATGTGTACAGTGGATTACAGTTTTCCAATATATTTTTATATATTACCCTCGTTAATGCCACGCAACAAAGCAGAGCAAATGTAGAACCTGAATCTCAGAGAAGTTAAATGACACATCCAAGATCAACACAGCTCAAAGATAAAACCGGATATAAACCCAGGGCTGTAACTCCCCAGCCCATACTCTCAATCAAGATATTAGCTTTAGATTTTCTGAAATAATACTATCACTCAATAAGATTACTGAGAAATGGCATGTATAGTATGACCCCATTCACATACGTATACATGAATATTCATATATGTAGAAGTCAAAGCATACACATTAAAAATTTAATAATATCAAAGATTCTAATTTTTTTTCTTGCTAATATTTTCTAAAATTTCTACACTTGGCATGTATACTTATTTTTTTGTAATGGAGTGAGGGGTGGCTTCCCATAAAGTTTCCTATAAATAGCAGCATACGTAAGCAGCCGGAATATAGTATCTGCCAGTATTTTATACTATTGGATAAAGACTATTACAGTATTTATATAATCTAGACAGATGTTGTCTTTAAAATTATTACTATACAGTAGCACTAATCAAAATGAACTCAGGTTACCTGTGATCCAATTTCAACACATCCCTGTCCCACAGCTTTGGCAAATTTCTCTTTAAAAATATATCCAACATCCTTCACTCTTTTCAGGATACTTTCTTTTGGATTCACTGTGCAGTTCTTTAACAGGTATAAACAGAAATCAATGTTGAGGATATTGTTTAATCAGAATTAACATTTTCTGTTCCATAATATATGACTTTTAACTTTCAACAATTTATAAAAATGTAGAAACACTTCCATAATAACTAGGCGGACACAACTACTGAAAATAAGCAGAAAATAGAACTTCATCGGATGTTAGTGACCAAAAAATACTAGAGTACAACTAAAAAACCCTACTATCTAAATTATCTTCCACTAGGCTAGGGAAGAGCAGATGTGTTAGCCCTTCCATACATCAAAAAGAGCCTCGTACATTCTCACAAACAATCTTCAATTAAGACTTATATTGGGATGTATGTTACCCAAAATGCATCAGATGAAGAAGTAAAGCTAAGATTTGAACTTGGTATCATATTCTAATGTAAAACTGTGCTTGAAATAGTTAACGATTAGCTAAACTATTTAACTACATTTTCAGAAATACGAGATAGGGAAATAGTTACAAAATAAGTTCCAATACATGTATCATTTGGGATAGGGCTACATCAACTTTAATAATTAAAACATATCACAAGATGATGTACTGAAACACATAATGTATTATAATATTCTATAATTCATATTGTGATATATATTAGAAATATATCACAAACATGCTTCTCATCAGCTATAAAAAGGTTATTTTTATAACCTTTATAGATCAAATATATTCAAGATATTATACACTAGAAAATAAACTTTCTAAAATTAATTATAATTTTCTTTGTAAGGTGCACATTGTCATTCAAAAGTTTTACATTCCAGAATATCAATAATTGTATATTCCTGAAAAAAATAGCACACAAATCTTAGAAACATATAACAAAGAAGGATTTCCTTCCATGAACTCATTGTTGCCAAAACATCCATTAAAATATCCATAGCTTCTAAGATTTTACATATTGGGAAGATGGCATTAATCTTAAAAATGAAGAAACTTGAACTATTAAAGATGTAAAATCAAGGAAAAACATAATGACCTTTAAGACATGCTTACTCTAAGATAAGCAATTTTTCATCTACATTAAAATTTGAAGTTAAGCTATCAAGCTTCATTAAAAGTTAAGCTTTAAATTGAGCTCCAGAAAATGTCTTTAAGGCACAATTTTCTGCCCAACTAAGGTAATACAAAATAAAAAAGAGCTCCTACATACTTCAAATATTAGAGGAAGTATTCAAAATCATATTTGAGAAGAAAGAGATTATCTTTCTTTTAACTTCTGTTATCCCTTGGTAAAAGTTGTAGGTAATTGGGTAGATACATTTTGGCAAATATTCTTTGAGCAACAGATAACCCATAAACAAAAGCAACTTTATGCAAGTTGGACAAACAAAATCAGTTCTGAACCAACACAATTATGAATATGATGACAGAAATTATTCTGCTAATTCCTGGGGGGAACATAGCAAGAGATGACAACAGATGATGACAAAATCCCAGGCAGGTTATGGTAATGAATAACAATTACAGAAAGCACAGTTACTAGAATAAATCAAATTTTAATAAGTCTCCTGGCTTTATATTCAATTTCCATGGATAAGCATTTCAGTGGGTCCCAAATCTCATCTGAGTTTAAATAAGGAGTGAAAGAGCAAGTACACAATATGCATGCTAGTTTTCAATCTCTTTCTCCTTTTTTTTTTTTAGGGGAGGGAATGTAGCAGGGGCCTTCAGGTATCACACTCAGGGTCTATCAAGAATTGCAAACTGCATGCACACAGGCCTGACAAGATTATAAATTAAGATGGTTAAATATAGGATGAAAAAGACTACAGCGAGTACTGTTAAATCATATCTAACATCATATTCAAAGCAGCCAGAGAGAAAAGATAGATTAACTATAAGGAACAAGGTTAGATTGACAGAAGACTTCTTAATTAGCAAAAATGGGAACTAGGAAATAGCAAAGTTATATTTTCAAAGTAGTAAAATAATATCTTCAATTTTCTAAGAGAAAGAAGAACCTAGACTTGAAGACCCAGCTAAGCTATCTCACAAAAAATAAGGGTATAGATATTTTCAGACCAAAAAACAAAAGCTTGTAAGTTCATCACAAACTAACCTCACTAAAGGAATTATTAAAAGATAATATGAAGAAAAAAGTGATCTCAGAAGTGAGGTCTAAGTTGCAAGGAAGAATGGTGAGCAAGGCAAATGGTAACCATAAGAAAATCTAAAAATAATACCATATAAATGAAACTATACTACTAATAATACCTGATTTGAAGGGTTAAGAAAGCAAGAAAGTCCTTATTTTCCTGAAGTGCCATGAAAAAGGCACTTTACCAAAAGATTATCCATGAGATGGTTATTTTACCAGTTACATTTGATTTCTTAAGTATTAAGATTTTTCTTTAATATTCACTGTGTTCATCACATTCATGTCTCCAATATCAGACTATAAATACTATCTTAAAATTAAAAAATAACTTTTCATTCACAGATTTCCTGAAAGTTAAAAATTATACCATTGCTAAATGAAACTTTTCATGATATGAGAGTGTATTAAACACAATGTTTCATTGTTTTAAACATGATCTTTGGTTTAAAGCTGTCCTGTCATTTTTTTTAGTTGGATGGTTGTGGTTAGTAAAATCTTCATACAACAGCATATTAGATTCATTTGAGCCATAAAAGAAAATTGGGTCAATGGCCTATGGACAGTGAATGGCACATATCAAGAATCTAGCAAGATGAATTCCCTGAAATCTATAACCGACCTGTTAAATGTTAAAGGAAATCAGTGTGCCAAGATGTGCACTTGCAAAAGAAAAACAAATAAATAAATACAGGGGGAAAAAAGGCAAGAAAAGATAATGGTTAACTACATGTTTGATAGAAGATAAGTGTTTCAAACAGTACTCAGTACTTTAACTTCCAATTTCAAATTTCTTTGCCAAGATATCATAATAATGTTTTATATGTGACTTACATTAAAATAGGAAATCAGACTTTCTGATGGTTGATCACTCGATGAATTTAAAATCATCATTAATTGTTGGATAGTATTCATAACAGTCCTAAAGGAAAAAAAAATAGAAAAAAGTGTTAGGCAATGAAGGAAAAAGAAAAAATGAAATGCATCTATCTCTCAAGTTAAATACATGTGGTTTACAAGGAATTACATTTTACTTAAATCTTTAAGAAAAATGTGTACTCATAATCAGTAATCTTATAATCGTAGAATGTATGTACTTATTTACTAATAAAACTATGTATCAATAAAAACATGAATTGGCCAAACTAATGACATTATTCTTAGGAGAAAATACATAAACTGGAATCGAAATGGTATTTTTTGAAGAAAACATTATTATAACTAAATATTAAACATTTTCAAATAAAGACAATAAGATATTTAGTAAATCAAGTAAAGAATCAAATGATTCTCCTTTATGGAGATCTTCAAGAAGAAAGGGTACAAAGGTCCTGGATAATTTTAAAAGTTGCCATTGTTAAAAGACAAAATTAGGTCAATCTCTTAAAATCCACAATTTTACGTGTATGTATGTGTGTGTGGTGTATAGTAAATATTAATTTATAATTCTGGAGTAGCAGTACATTTGAGACACTGTTTAATGATGTAAAGAACTGTAGAATGTTAAGGGCTGAAAGGGTCCTTAAATATTTAGTAAAGCATGCTCATTGTTCTCAGCCAACCCTTTCTCAACTGTTAACTACACCTCCTCACCTTTCAAATGTGTTGCCCTGTGGCTTCCATACGCTTCTATGCCCACTAATCATATTTAAGCTACAATGACTAAAGCCACAAATGACCAATTGCTAAAACCAAAGACCTTTCACATTTGTTCTGATACTTGACTTCCTTGAAGCATTTGTGATTCTTGAACACTTACTCTTTCCAGAAATTCCCTCCCTCTCTTGGCTTTCTTAGCTCCACTCTCTGGGCTCCCCATTCACACTTTCTCATTCTCTAGAATCTAACTTCTATCAAGTATTTAAATGCCAGTTTTATTTTGTTTTATTTTGAGACAGGGTCTCACTCTGTCACCCAGGCTAGAGTGCAGTGGTGTGATAGCTCACTGCAACCTCAAACTCTTAGGCTCAAGTGATCCTCCTGCCTCAGCCTCCCAAGTAGCAGGGACTACAGGTATGTGCCACCACACCCAGCTAATTTTTCTCTTTTTGCTAGAGATCGAGTCTTGCTTTTGCTCAGGCTGGTCTCAGATTTCTGACCTCAAGCGATCCTCCTGTCTGGGCCTCCCAAAATGCTAGGACTACAGACATGACCCACCCCACAATTGGCCAATGCTAATATTCTTTAGAGTTCAGCCCTCAGCCACCCATTCTTGCTATTATACACCCTCACTTCAGGCAATATCATTTATCTTTATGGTTTTAACTCCCCCGATGATTCCCAAATCTATAAGATCCTTATATCCTACTGTTTATTAGACATCTTCTTCATAAATGCCTCAAGAACAATACTCTAAATATGAATTCATCAAATATTTATCAAACCTGTTCTTGTTCCTTCATTCCCACCACCGTTCTATTGGTTCAGATCTTCAAAATCTCTCAACTGAACTACCAAAGTAAACCAGTATAGAGATTTTCACTCACTATGTCTGTGGTAGTAAGGCTTAGGCATGTGTACTTTGAAAAAATACCTCAGATTATTCTAATTTGTATCCCTGGTTAAAAACCACTGAGATAGATTGACAGGTCTCTCTATTTCTCATCTTCGCTTGTCCTCTTAAGTCCATCTTCTCAGAAACTATTAAATACTACCAAGTAAACTTGCAAAAATCAAGTCTGACTTTATCCCTACTCCTGCTTAACACCCACTTATAGCACAGGCTATATCATGCACATGCTACAGTTCAAATTTGTAAGTATGGTATACA
>RJWJ010016699.1:0-33909 GCA_004363605.1 Indri indri | reverse complement strand
ACGAGAAGCTGGGGGCAAAGGCTGTCTTCTTCTTCGAGGAGCTGACAAGGTGGGAGAGCTACAGTGCCAGCCTCAGGTTCTCCCTGCTTGCTGTTCCTGAAAAACACCTCACCAAACCACCCATTTGGGTTTGCGTCATCCAAAGAGTACTTAGAGCCCCAAGTCACATCAGGGAAGCCCTCTGTTGGGAGAAGGGCCTCGAGCCGACTGAGCCCCCTCCTCTCTTCCTCTCGGATTTGGAGAGCCAGCCACCGTGAGGCCAGGGAATATGAGAGAACAGACGACAGGCAGGTGGCGAAAACAAGGGGAACAACCATATCACCCGATGTGTGATGGATCGACAAGAGCTTTCACATTGATCTCCCCATTCCCTGTGCCGTTTTACAAACATGGAAACTGAGGCTCTGGTATCCCAGAGTGACAGGCTGTAGGAAGCAGGAACAGAGTCAGGAGACCAGCTTATGTCTTCTCCTCCAAGGCCTGCGTTCCTGCACCCAGAGAGTTTGTGGCAGACACCGTGGACTGGTGTTTACCCTGCCCGGACAGGGAGCAGTGAGAGAAGGCAGACATGGGTCCCTGGGTGCACGGCGAGTTCTTCAATTCCAAGAGAAGAGCAAAGAAGAAACATAAAGGCAATAACTGCCCTGAAAAGTCAGAGCCCAATCCTGCTTCAGTCTTGTGGCCTGAAAGGAGGATTGAAAACAGCAAAATTGTCTACACAGATCAATTCGCTCAAGAGTAGTCCAACATGCTAGTTAAAATTCTCTTTAAAAGGCAAGTCCGCATGCCAAAAAGAAAGGGGGAGAGGGAGAGAAAAGCAAACCTGGGACTGGATAGCACAGAGGCTCGAAAATGAAGAGACGCACCTTGCCACTCTGGGATGATCACTTCAGGGTGAGACTGGAGAAGAAGACGAGAGGTGGAGTGCTCTGACAGACCAAGAGGTGCCAAGGAGGGAGAGGAGTCACAGCTGATGGTGGCAGGTGAGCAGGGCCTGCTGACAAACCTGGGAAGACGAGTAAAGGGATGGGATCGCCACTGACAGGAAACACGCTCGGGATGTCTGATGGCTTCTCCCTCGCTCTGCGACACTGGTGTTTCGTGCAAGTAAAATAAAACTCTCTTCTCTCTAGACTCTGCCCAATGCAACCGCCTGTGTGCTGTCCCTGGACACATTTGGTAGCCAGCCCCTCCGCCAAGCCTGTCTACTTAGAACATCTTTTCCTCCTCCTCTGCTGCTTTGTATCTGCCCCTTACCTTAGGACCTCTCTGAGCCATCTCCTCCTCTAGGTGACATTTTCTTTGCGGATGTCCTACTTGCAAGTTCTAAAATTTTGCATCATTGCTGTCATTCACTAAATTTGACTGAACTTGCTCTACTAATACAAAGAGCACTAATCTAGTATCCTAGGGCCTTACATATATCAACTCACTTAAGCTCTGACCACAACTCTGTGAGGCAGGGAACGTTATCAGCTCCATTTTACAGGTAAAGAAACTAAGGCATGTAGAGGTTAAGTGACTAGTCCAAGGCCAGCCCGCTAGTTAGTGATGGTGTGTGTGTTAGTTTGCTGGGACTGCCACGACAAAATACCATAGACTGGGAGCTCGAACAGCAGAAATTTATTTTCTCACCATCTGGAGGCTAGAAATCCAAGATCAAGGTGCTGTCAGGGCTGGTTTCTGGTAAGGGCTTTCTTCTTAGCTTGTAGCCGGCTGCCTTCTCACCATGTCCTCACGTGGCCTTTCCTCTGTGCTCATGTGGAAAGAGAGGTCTGGTATCTCTCCCTCTTCTTATATGGACATCAGCCCTGTCGGATGAGGGCCCTACTCTTATGACCTCATTTAACCTTAATCACATCCCTAAAGGCCCTGTCTCTAAATTTAGTCCCATTGGAGGTCAGGGCTCTGCCATATGAATTTTGGAGGGACATAATTCAGTCCATAACAGTGTGAAATGATTTTCCTCCCATTCCTTCATTTACTGAGCACCTAGGAATTGCCACTCTGTTAAGTGGCTAGAGACACAGCAGTGAAAAAGGCAAATGCGGGCTTTGCTCTTAGGGAGCTTATAGTCTAGTCGGGGAGGGTGGCAGCAGCAAGAGACAGGTACACACATCAGTCTACTAGTTAATTCAGACAGCAGCAAGTGCAATGAGGAAATATTCATAGAATGTGTGGCTGGGACTATTTTGGCCAAGCATGTGCAGAAAGGGAAAGAGCTTCCCAGGCAGAGCAAAGACAAGTGCAAAGACCCTGAGGAAGCAATGCCTAGTGTATCGAGGAAAAGAGGGAGGCCGGCATGGCTGAGTCAAGGAGAGAGTGGAAGGAGAAGAGTTTGGAAAGGATAGGCACCTGGGCATAGAATGGCTTCAAAGGCTATGGGAGGGAGTTTTGTATTTATTGTAAGAGTAACAGGCAGCCACATGAGGGTTTGCAATCTGATGGAAGCTTTGAAAAGACCTTTAGCAGTGTAAAGGATGACTCACAGGAATATGAGTGCAAACAGGGACCCCAGAGAGGAGGCTTCATTCATTCACCCAGCAAATATTTACTGGGCATCCACCTGCCAGATAAGTGCTGGACCCACCCTTGGGGAGTGTTGAGTCTCCTGGATTGATGGAGGAGACATCTGACATATGTGGTTCCACCTCAGGATACTTCCCATATTCCATACAGTGTCAAATGAATAAAGACATCTGTGAGGGCTGAGTTTTGTGGCCCAGGCTGCCAAGTGGAGAAGTTCAGAAGAAAGGAAGGGCTGGCCGGAATGAGGGCTGACTATGGAGCATGGCTTCTTTGAAGATGTGGGACTCAACCTGGGCATTCAAGGATGGGCATAGGAGAAGCATTTGATATGAGAAAAGGCACAAGGGTGGAATGGAAACAACAGTAATAGTAGCAGCTTCATTTGTATAAAGGTTCACTCAACACCTATTCAGCAGAGCACACACCCGGCCCCTACGTGGCTTTTGTCTCTGCAGTGGATGTGGGGATGACTGAGACTCTGCTCCTACTGTCGAGGGATTTCCATCTAGCAAGGAGGGTGAGGCAGGTCCGTGATGATGGATCAGACAGAGTGAGACATTCCACAAGAGATCTAGAGAAAACACTGAGAAGCATAAATGAGAGGAGTGTGTCTGCCTGGTATGTGTAACAATGGCTGTAGAACTGTGTATATACTTCTCCCTATGCATGTATGTTTTTATAAAGAACACTTCACACTGTTAGAGTACCTTCACATTTAACCACATAACTGCCTTGTGAAATATGCGTAACAGGTGTGATTGTTCCCTGTGTTTTCCATGTGAATAAACACAGGGCTCCCTCAGTTAAGTTCCAACGAGAAAACCTGGACCCACAGTCCTCAACTCTACACTTCCTCTCCCGCCATCGGTCAAGAGCTACTGTGGAAATGCACTGACACACGGGCGATGGCAAGGGGAGAAGCGCAAGGACCCAGAACATACTTAGAGGGTAGAATTGGCAGGACCTGCGATTGAGTTGAGTATGAGGGAAAGAAGGCAATCGAGGATGAAATGTGATGAGAACGTGGTCAAGATAAGTGCTATGGCTTATCCCACTCTGGACCTAATTCTCCATGGAGCTGATTCTCCATGGTCAGCCCCTCTCATGGGATTTCAGTGAAAGGCAGATGAGATGATATGTATGACAAGATTTACAGAGAATAATGAAAATACGAATTGAGAGGGAAGGGAAACGAGAATTAGCACTAGTGTAGCTGAGAGGCTATTTGATTTTAGGCCTCTAAAGACCTCAATTTTCTCATCTGTAAAATGAAACTATTAAGACTCAATAACTAAAGTCATATATATATAGTAATTTTTAATATATACCAAAATTTATAAAATGAGACAAAAAGTATTCGTATAGCCACCTCTGAGCATAAGATGCACAGCACGCCGATGTCACTTAAGGCCCTCTCTGCACCCATTCCTGTGGCACTCCCTCCCTCCTCTGCCGAGCCCAGATGGAACAATACCACCATGTTACTGAATCTGGCATTTATGATCTCTAGTGCCCTTTTAAGGTTTAACAATTATTCAGTTAATTTCCTGTATTTTGTGATTTAACAAGTCCTCTTACTTTTTGTTTTGTTTTGTTTTTTGTATAGTTGATGTGTAGTTGACAGAAAACTTCCATATGTATCATGTCATCTGTTGGCCTCAATTATCTCAACCTCTTAGACATTCATGGAGTATATGAATACTCCAGTTTATTTCTGCTTCTAGGCTCCCGTCTGTAAAACTAGGACTTAAAAAGATAGCCTAGCTTTTTCAACTGTTTTTTTGTAAAGAAAGAGGAATCATCATAACTTGAAGACCACTGTTGGTTGCAGAATGTATCCATCAATGTATAACCCAAACAGACCAACCAAATAAAGCTGCCCTCATGCACTACCATAAGTCTTCTGGGATCTAGGAGTTAAACATGAGTGGACATTCTTTCTAGGGATAGAGACAGGAGGAGGAAGAACGCTAAGATTGCAGTCTTCGATGGGCAGTGCTGTTCGATGGGCAGTGCTGTTCGTTGTGTATACAAACACAGAAATGATGACGGCTAATATCGAGTGTGGAATGCTTTACATGCACTTTGTCATTTAACCTTTCTAACAAACAATGAAACATTGTTACTTTTATTTCCTCTATTCTTAAGAGATAAGGCAACAGAAACTTATAGTGGTAAGTAACTTGCTCACTTATGGAGACAGCAAACGGAGGCGCCAGGATTCAAAAACAGAGGTCTGTCTCCCAAGTCCCAGCTCTTAAGCATTGTGCCATCTGATCTCCCACAATGGCTCCCCAGCTCTCTCCCAGCTATCTGAGGGTAGGTTTGTACCCATCCAGCCGCTGCAAATCTAAGACCTTGGCCTCAGTAGCATGGGACTAAATCTTTCAGGTAGCCAGCTTTGGCCAATTATATTTTTTATATGCAGCTGTTATTAATACATTTGAGCTTCTCAAGTTACTCATAGCTAACAAAGTAATAGGAGTAATAGGAGCAATAAAATGATAGCAACAACTGGAGCGATGGTGACAATAAGTTTGCCTCAAGTCCAAGGACAAAACAAAATCTTATGTGTCCTACTGACTCCTTAGCTCCAGGACAAACAAATCTTTCTGCCACTAAGGTAAGATCATGCTCCCTAACATTTTCCAGGTGAAAGTACTTTGGGCTGGAGGCCTGTGCAGATGTTTGTAAAGGGAGATGGGCCGGGAGATCAGAAGGTTTCTTTCCAGTCTGTGAGCTTGTTCTACTTTTCTGGAAGATCTCAAATATGACAAAATAGCTCCAAAGAGTTCATCAACTCTCCAAATGTTCATCAATATTTTTGTCATGAATGTTAGAAATCTTGACGTCATTATCTTGATCTTTATCTCCACCTCGATCTCATCTCTATCTGTATTTATAATTTACTTATGTATTTAAAAATAAATAAGCGGAAAGTAAACACCATGGTCTAATGAAAACATCCGAGATCCTGTGGTCTCTAACTTTTGAGGTTTACTAGTCAACAACACAATATTATGAAACCTTTTAGGGTTCACTATTCAATAACACAAAACAAAAAAAATAAGGCAACTATAAATAAATCCTATCTGGCTGATTTAAATTATAGAGCTCATGCGGCTTGAGCAAACCCACTTCCCTTAGCCGTGGTGTGATTCCTCTTGATTGAGAATCGAGTTTCTGGGCTATTTCTCAGAGAATGAAATTACAAAACACGAGACAGCAGATTTTTAAAAAATTGTCGACAGGTATCCCAGCTGGATATCAAGTGACTGGGTCAGAAACTCAGTCGGAAACTCTGCTTAAGGAAGAGCAGAACAAATCCCCCACGCGTAGGAGGCCAAACAGAGCATTGTTTTAGTTCTGTAGGAGATAATGACAATGGGATAGAACATTGTCCCTGGTAATGGTCTCCCGCTGGTAGGGAAATGTGGAGGCAAAAACAAACAAGGGGGCTGAACTGTTACCTTCCTTTTAAAGCAAAAACTGTTGATCCTGGAACTGAGCCCCTCCTAGCAGCTTCCATTCGGTTATAAAAGTCTTGCATTTGGAGGTGCTCGGAGCTGGGGTGTCGCTGCGTAGAGAAGGGGCAGGGGACATGGCTTAAATAAGCTACTGGCTTTACTGTTTTGGAACTGCTGGCTTCAGAGACAGGCTTAGGGGACCATTTTGAATTTCATCAGCTGCTGGACAAAACAGGCTTTCCATAAAAACACAATCACTGCATCACTGCTCTGCTCCCAGCTGAGACCGCCCTGCTGCCGTATCCCACCCTCATGTCACCCATTTTATGACTGCTGATCAGACTGACATACTTTGTATTGGTAAAGTTCTGTGTTTGTGGAAGAGAAAACCTTTATTGTATGAGTACCAATCCAGGATGCCTGAAGAATGAAACCAATAATCCATTCATCTGACACAGAAAGTCAGCACCTTCCTATTTCTCTCTCTTTTTTCCCTTGCAAAATAATTTAAAATATAGAGATGGTCTAAAGTGCTATCTCTAAACAAGATTTAAATCAGATCAAATGTGTGAAATGACTTGAGACTCTAAATTTTGGAAAAGTAACAACTATCCTTTCATTTTTGAAACAAAAATCAATGAAAATTCAGGGCCAAAGTCGTCCTTCAGCCAACTGAAGCTTTTGTAGAACACACAGCTCAGAATCTACCACACAGATGGAAAAGAGTCCAAGTGCAAGCTGGCAGTGTGCTTTCATTCCACAAACTTCTACAGCCTCCATTAAAGCTGCATGGCATTCAAAAGTTGAGGTCCAATTCTTCTTTGCTGTTAATGAGACATTTTACAAGTGTATTTTTTTTCCTTGGGAAAAAAATTTTGAATCGGGTGAAACAAATGGGAAGTGGATATTAAAAAAAAAAGCAACAATTCCTACTTGGACTGGTGATTGACTTACTTAGAATTCTCTGGGCAAGCATTTCGTTTCCTGAGGACTGCCATTTCCCCTCCCATTCCAAATTTGCTCTCCTTGGGGCTGACACAGGACATGGAAATACTGATTTGTGCTGCTGGAGTTCCCTTCCTGTATTTCAAAAGAGAATCGTTGCATATCAGTGGTCAGGATGTCGCTCGACTTTTCCATTTCCTCTAAGAGCAGGAAAGATCCCTAGAAAGATGCTAGATTGACTGTTAGTAATAGGAACTAAGTATTTGGGGTCAGACATAGAACTTCTTTTTGGTTTGCATGGCCACCATATGTGTTTTATGGTGTTGATAGCAAAAAAGGATCCTAGGCTGAATAGCCATTGGAGGGTGGTAATTTATATTTTTATTACAGCAATTAATCTGATATTTCTAATTTAAAAACATTCATTTGAAAAACTTCGGTGGTGAGGCAAACAATATTTTTGCCCTCAGTATGTGATTATTTCATTTTTTTCCCCTTACTTTTCTGGGTAGACAAGGGCTACTCTGGTAGATTATAAAAAGCATCAGTTGAAGGTGCTTTGGAAATTTAGTCGCTAATGTCAATCACCATCATAGAAATCTCAAGTGGGCAAGAGAATAAATAGGGAGAATAGTAAGCAAAGAGAACCAGTAAAGGGATAAAGTTAAGCAGGGGAGGTAAAAATATGTAGGGACAGAAAAACTCTTTAATGTGAACATCTACATGATAAAAGAACAAGACCAAAATATAAGAATTTGGATTAGGCAGCATCTCTTCCAGTTGTTACTAAAGATACGGGAAGAAACCAAAGCAAACGGTTCTCAGCTAAGTCCCCAGGTACTCAGAACTGGCCAAACAAAACGAGAAATGGAAAAGGGATGATGACCAGTAATAAATATGAAGGTACACAGGCGTTTTGGACAATTCTGATCTTAATGCCTCCTTTTCCTCAATATCGGAGTGCTTCATGAAAACCAGGAACTGTTTTGAATTTTGCCTTCAACCTTCATGAATATGGTCGGGAGTTTTTGCATCTCCGTCACCTTGCCAGCATGCCCTAAATATTTGCTCCTAGGTCACATCCAAAATCTTGACCACTGGGATAGGCACAGGGTACCTAAACCTGTGTCACTTCAGAATTTGCCACAAGCAGAATGCAAAATTTCCTGCATGAGAACTTTTGCTTCAACAAAAGGAAAGTCAGGGCACACAGGAAAATGCCCAGTGCAAAGAATCTGGCAGGAATATTGATAGTTGTGAAGGTTGGGTTCCAACTCCTTCTTTTAAGAGTTCCAGAAACATTGTTTAATGTGAAATTTCTCCAAGAAAAAGCTCATGGGAACCCATTTCAAGTTTTAGGAAGTCTATTTGGTAAGGGTGGGATGTTTGCAACTTCAGAGACTATTTCTTAAAAAGAAACAAATTTCAATCACTTTAAATAATGTACACTATAAAGGCAATTTATGATAACAGTAGCCCTGCAATGACTAAGGCTACACTGAACTTTCCAAGTTGAAACATTCATCTGTTGTATTCAGGAAAAGTCCTCTTAACAATTCTGCAAAATATTAAAAATATGAAAGCAATTGTAAAATCACTTTCACCTGTGCAATATCCTTTTTCATGAACGTCTCCAATTACATAGCTAGGGTTACAGATTTTCACAAACACAGTTTCATTTTTGATAGTTACGTAGCTGTAATTTCAAGCTGTTATTTCACTCTATTGAAAGGTATGGGGCTATCTTTGCCCTCTCTTCCTCCCGTTGCTTAAACTATCCAAGAAAACGTCAAGAAATTAAATAACGAGGAAAAACAAGAGACAGAGATCGTATTCAAAAGACTGAAATCCACCACATGAGAAAAATTAAGTTTATAATAGTTGGGGTTACCTCCCTGCTCCATGTCTTCCATCTGGGCAATGGGCTAACGTCCCTGGGCTGGAGGTGTCTGAGGAGGATGAAGTCCTCAGCCACTGCAGAGGTGCTAAGAAAACAGCCAGCTGTCTCCTGACTTAGAATTTTTTAAAGCTTTCGTGCCTCTCTGAGGAAGCGGATCCAAATCCACCCCGTGACAATGTGCCTTCTAGAAGCAGCATACGCACACGGGTTTGGGCAGTGCTTACATTTTTGGCTTAATGGCTTTATGGAGTTGTATGGGACTCTCCCGGCGACAAACTGCGGAAGAGTGGGGGCGGCGGACAAGGTGGGGGGAAAAGGAGTGGGTAAAGGAGATGAGAATAAGAGAGAAGCAGAAAGGTGGAAACTCTGGGAGGGAGAGGAAATGCCAAAGGCAACGGAGAGCGGGGCAAGAGATCGGGAGTGGTAGGGCGGGATCCGGCCGCGCAGGGAGGGAGAGGGGCCGCGCGCCCCGCAGCCGAGCTGGGTTCCTTCGCCCGGCCCGGAAACCTGGCCATTGCCCACCCCCGACGCTAGCCCTTGTGGCCCAGTCCAACAGGTACGAGCCGTGGGGACTCTGCGCTCCGCCCGCCTCAGCCCGCGTTCCGCACCCAGCGCGGCTGAGCCGCGGCGGACGCAGCCCGGGGCCGGTGGTGGCTCGCCAGCCTGGGTGGGGTGGCCGCCTTTGACTGGCGGTGGCGTTTGCAGGAGGGGAGGAGACAGCGCCACCCGGGGCCTCCCAGAGCACTGCGGGCCAGGCCGAGCTGGGGGGCGGGGAAGCAGGAGTGAGGGTGCGGGTCGGGCTCTGGGTTCTGCTTCTTGCAGGTGGCGGCGGAGCGCGAAATGCAAACGCGCGGGCCTCGTCTGCCCCCTCGGTGGCGACTGTCCTTTGGCGTTCGGGAGGCGCCTCCCAGGGCCTGAGTCGCGGTGCTCCGGCGGTCCCCGGAGCAGATCCGCACGTGGGGCCCGGGAGCCGAGCGGGGAGGGAGGCGGTCTGCGTGCCTCGACTTCCCGCGTGCCGACGGCTGGGTACGCGGAGGCCCCCTTCCGGAGCTGGGATCCCTGTCTGCCCGGAGACTTTTCTTCGGCTTCCAGTCCCGCCTTGGGCCTCAGGGGCAGAGGCCGGGCGTGGACTCCGCAGCGGCTGCACCCCTACCGAGCCCAGAAGCGCTTTCTGGACCTTTCTTCCCTGGGCCGGGGCCCTAAACTCCCCGAACCCGCGCGGGAGGGAGTGGGGAAGACAAACCAGCCAAAGCAATCCCTCCCGCGGCCCCCGAGGAGCATCCTGGTGGAGCTCCAGGTCCTGGGGTGTCGCTTCCCCCAGCTCCGTGCGGGGATGGGTGCCAGGCTGGGCCTCCTGACAGTTTCACTGCTACTTACAATACAATACCTCCTTCGCTTTGCACCGGGGGAGCTGCTCCTCCTCTCGGATTAAGAGGCCGCGCCTACACTCAAAGGTTACTCTCGGGGCTGTCTGGCCTTGGTGCGTGAACAGGGGCGGGAGTCAGAGGTTTCTGTGGCATCAGAAAAATTCGGCGGAGTCACAGAGAAAAACTTCCAGGGGGACTGGGCCTAAACCTAATTTTAAAAAAAAGTCTCAAATTGTCTAGTTTGCAATTTTGCTTCTATTTTTAAAACTTAACTATTTCTCAGTGGCACGGAGGGGATGAAAGGTGATGGATGATTGTCCCTATGCCGGTGTCTGGATTGTCTTCGTTTCTGTGGTTTGGCAGTTGTCCCAACAGTGTCCACATAAAATATTCTCTTCCGAGGAACCCTTGCAATAAAATTGGATATTTGTGTGGACGGTTGTGTCAAAGAAGGTCTGTAGCACGGCCAGGCTTAGCCAATGGTTAATGGGAGGACATTTCCTGCAATAAGGTAGAGTCAATGCGGTGCCCACAAACCCATTGATTTCTGTCCCTGTGTCCTCCTCAGCTTGCTGTTCACTTTCTTCTAAGATTATGAGAATAATAGTCATAATAATAATAAGCAGGACACAAATAACTCTTGAGAAGTCATTTGTAACTACCTCTTCTTGGAGGTGAGAAATACACACACACACACACACAACCCTGTGGACCTATGCTTTATTTTTGACTGCGAAGCTCAGAAATGCCCAAGTTTTAAAAAATGATCTATTTACGAACTTGCTAATGCCTCTGCAGAAATCCTGTTTATCAGCCCAATAGTTGTGACAGGGTTAGGAAACCAGTTTAAACTGTTAATCGGCCACAAAAAGGGCCCCAGATTGATGCCTTTCACTTACCTTTGAAAGGCTATAAAAGCAACGCCATACATTGGGATGAAATTAGACAGCGACAAAATCATTACCTTGACTTCCCACAATAAAGACAACCTTAAAGAGGGGCTATTGATGGTTTCAAATTACATAACGGTGGTTTATAAGTTCTTCCCCTGAGCTCACAGAAAGCAATTTTAAAGTGTGAATTCTTCAAAGAACAAACAGCCACTAGCATTCACACATTGACATGCAGCTGCCTTTTTATTTTATTTATTGCAAAGCGGCTACTAGAAATAAAAGAAAACCAAAAACAAAAATTCCAGCAAAAGGAGGCCAAGCCCAGAGAGAATCATGTCCGGTTTCTATTTCACCAAGCTCCTTGGGCTCACACTTGGCCCCAGAGCTCGGGGCTCGGCCTCGTCCCCCAGGGTGGGACAGGGAATAGAGTTTATAGCCCCTCGGGGGGAAAAAGCCCCGCGCGGCCCCGGGTCCTGTCTGTTCACTGCTTCTGAGGATTTTAAACCTGTTTACAGCCTCCTCTAGGCTAAAAAGGCATTTCCCAAACAACACTGATAGCGTGGGCCTGGGGCTGGGTCCTGGCGCGAAGGGTCAGCGCCCCCTCCACCTGTCTTTTGGGGATGGCTCCCCCTTGGCCAATGGTGGGCCTCTACCTTCTATTAGACCTTTCTTCGGATGGTTCTTCGTAAAGCTGGAAAACGATCGAATGGAGGCGGCCCACCTCCCGCGCTTTCTTTTCGCTCTCAAAAGCGGCATCTGCATTTTCGGGGCTCCAGTCCAGGCTGAGAGTCCCGTCAAACCCCATTCTTTATGTTACCCCACCCTTGCGCGCACGATCTGCAAAAACCCGACGGGGCACCCCGCCGCCCCAGCTTACGCTTCTCCAGGGCCAAGTCAGTGGTCCAAACCAGCCAGTTGGCAGCTGTCTTTAACCAAGCAAAGACAGGGCGCCCGCCCTGAGCGCGGCGCGCGGACGGAGAGGACCGTGCACCCTTTAGCGTGTTGTGGGGCGAGGGGGCTGTTGGGGTCAGGAGCGCTCTCGGAGGAACTTTGCCGCGTATTTGAGAAACCGAGGGGATCCAGTAAACGTGCTGCCCCGGGCGGCTGGCCGGAGCTCGGCCGCATTCGCTGCGCAGCACTGCCCCCTGGTATCCGGCGCCGAAAGTGCCCCGCTCGGCAGTGGCAGGTGTCTCTCCTGGGCTGCACGGGACAACCCTTTTCTACTTGCCTGGCTACATGCCCTGCTGGCGAAGCTGTCCCAGAGGCCTCACGCCGTGCTCAAAACTTCTTCCCTCCTCCTCAAGCTTTCACATTCCCAAAGAGGCTCCAGGCCCCAGCCTGCCTGAACCAGGACCCCAGCATGGTCCTTGCGTCGTCTTGACTTTGGCACCCAAGTCCAGGCTGATGTCTACGGGGCAGGGGCTGGGGACGTGAGGGTTGCAGGGAGACCTCGACTGCAGGCCAGGGCCAGAGGCAGAGGCGCGTGTATAGAGAGACTCATTTGGCGATGGGACTGTTCATTCTTTAATGAACGCCAGCTCCCAGGGCGTCTTTCGTTGGCACCCGGGCTTTGCAGAGCAGAAGCGGGTGTCGGGGCCGGCTCTTCCCCACAGCCCACAGTGGAAACGTGTGCGAAGTTCCTTGTCGCCTAGTCCAAGGGCGCCTGCGAGATGGGGGCAAACTTGGCAGGATCCTTGAGCATCAAGGAGCGATCCACCGAGGACACGGGCAGGGCGGGACCCAGAGCCCAGGCCCAACCTGCTTCTTTCTGCTGCTCCACGGGTCTGGCCCTGGCTGGTGCCGGGAGTAAAACTGCCGGTGTAAGCAGAGGGGCCTCGACCCAGGGACACTGCCGGTCGTTCCCACCCTAACTGGATGTTTTGTTCCAGGCTATGGAACTGATCTTGATAGGTAGATGTTTAGACTACCCAAGGTAAGGAAGAACGCGGGTTCCCGAGCCAGATTGGGTTGGGGTTCCAGCTTGGCCACACTCTGGCTGTGTGACCTTGAGTGAGTTACTTCGCCTCTCTGTGCATCACTTGTGTTTTTCAGAGATGGTATGAAGATTAATTGAGATAATGTCCTTATGGTGCCCACATGTGCTCAGTGTCATCGTTAATGTTTTCCGCCGTTGGCTGCAGGAAAGTCCGCCAGGAATCATCTTGCAGGGTGGGCGGCCATTAGTATTGCACAGGGACATCTCAGCCTCCAGGTTTTAGGAGGAGCAGATACAGCCCAGCCTCCTCGGCCCTTGATGGCTGCTTGCGGGAGGCCCCAAACTTCCCGGATTTCTTCCGCCAGGGCCCAGACTACCCGTGAGCAGAGGGCTTCGCACACTTTCCTCTGCTTTGGGAAGCGAGTCATCTCGGTTTATAGATTGGATCTGGCCGGGACAACTATGAGGACATGGCCTAACAGCTGCCCCGTACCCAGCCTTAACCCACACTGGGCTAAGAGCTATGCACTCACAATCCAATATCATGTTTACAACGCCCCGAAAGAAGTAGTTAACTTTTTCAGTCTCCATTTTACAGAGCAGGAAATACTCAGAAAGGTTAAGTAACTCCCCCAAGATCACACAGCTGGTAAGTGAGGGAGCAGGGTCTTGAACCGATTCTTCTTTCGGAGGCCTAGCTCTGAACCACTAAGTTGTGTGACATTAGAAAGCTCAAGCTTTTGCCCTCCTGTTTCCATTCACTCTACATTCTCTGAACCGCAGTTTCCTCTTGCCTGCGTTGGCTTTGTCAGAACGGAGACATACTCGCCGGCGGTGGCGTGCATTTCCACGGACCCAGCTAGTTCCAGGGTTGTCCTAAGACCCTCTCGTCGAGCCCCCTCGGTCGCTGGTCCCCTCGGCCGTCTCAGGTCAGCCTTGCCCGAGCACCACACGGGCCGAGCGCCCGGACCAAGGTCCCGGGAAGGAACCCCTCCTTTCCCCTCTCCCCAGGCTCAGCTCAGCGGTCAGGGAGGAACCATTTAAGAATTCGCAGTCGTGGCAGTGCCTGCTCGGTCCCGGGAAGGCGGTGGGAGGCAGGAGGGGCACAGAGCGGGGATGCCTCCGGACACCCCACCCCGTGTCCTCGCTGCGCAGGGGCTCCCTCGCTCCCCAACCTAAGGGGGAGCTCTCGCGGCGCAGGACACCGTAGCTAACCAAGAGGCAGTCAGGTACCGAGACGGAGAGGAGTGGACTTGGACTTGGGCTTTCCGAGCCAGCTGCTCCCCAGAGCTGTCCCTGAGCTCCTCGGCCAGCAAATACTTAATGAGCGCCTACTGGGTGCCAGGCCCTGCAGCCAGCCCTCTACCCGGTCACTGTCAACACCCAGCTCACTCCCAGGGAAGGCACTCTCTGCCCTAACCCGGGTCCTTCCGTGGGGCTGAGCCGAGGTCGCGGGTCAGAGCAGGCGTGGCCGGGGAGGGGGCGGTGCTTTCCGGGCCTAGCCTGGCCGCTTTCCACCCACCCTTCACCTGCAGCTGCCGCCCGCCCCGCCCGGCCCGCGTGCTGCGCTGGACTGGGCGCCCCCTGGCGGCAGGAAGCTGCGCGCGCCTCGCCTCGGGGCTCCGGGCTGAGCCCGCCGTCCCCGCCCGCCCGCGCCCCAGCCGCCTCGCTAAGCCGGTCCCGGAGACTCTTCAAAGGCCGCGCAGGGCTTTCCAGGACTGGCCGGGGCTCGCCACGTTCTCCGGCAGCAGGCCCGCCCGCACCTCAGAGACCACCGACGCCGGATAATCCCCTCCCTCTGCCGGGTGCGGTCCGACGCTAGGCCGCTCGCCGGCAAGCCTCGCAGCTGAGAAAAGGAAAAAGAAAATAAACCGCCCCAAACCCAAACCCACCCAATTTCGGGGGTGGAGGAGAACTGTATACACTGGATTTATCGCCCCCACTCGCGACCACCACGAACACACCCTCTTGTCCACGCCCCCCACGCCGGTCCCTCAGGAACCGGAAAGACAAATACGGCTGTGGCACGTGTGTCCCCGAGCCATCTGCCCACTTGTGTGTGGAGCAGCTTCGCCGCCGCGAAAACCCAGCTGGCAGGCGCGACGGAGAGAGATGGCTTGTCCCAGCCAGCCAGACTCAGGCGGAAGAGGCCGCCGAGGGCGAGTCAAAAACCCAGCGAGCGGGAGGGCGGGAAACCCGGCCTTCTGGGTCGCGAGTTCTAGCACCGCGCCCGGCTGATTCTCTCAGCGACCTTCTGAGGGGTTATACCGCGCCCTCCACCCCACTCATTTCTACAGACGAGGACACCGAGGTTCATTAACTTGCACACAGTTACAGAGTTCGTAATCTGGGGTCGGAATCGGAATTCTGCCCGTGTCGAGAACTGGACATGCGAAAGTCCTGGTTTCAGTCCAGAGGCCCAACACAGCGCCAGGAGAATGTACCGGGTACGTTTTTGCCTGCTAATCTGGCGGTGAAGGCTCGATTATGTCTTTGATGATTCAGATTTTTGAAGCAGCTCCATACAGCTTCTGATTCTGCAGGAAAACATAATTGTGAACTTCTATGGGATGTGGAGATGAAGGACTGGACCCTAGAAACATAACCCAGAACTTGTTTTGGAAAAATGTTTTATGGAAAATTTCGAACACAGGCAAAAGTAAAGAGGGTATTATAATAAATCCCCATGTGCCCATCCTCGACTTCCAAATAATGAACTCGTGATGGATCCATTTCCTTCCCTCCTGCCCACAGACTCTGCCTCACCTCCCAACACAAACACACTCTTCACCACCCCCCATTCACACAGAATATTTGGAAACAAAACCCAGACATCACCGCATCTAATCTGCAAGCATTTTCAGCATGGATTGCCAAAAGACAACCACATCACCAAAACCACAATACCATTGACACAGCCACAATACCGAGATACACCCAGAAAATCCACATTCCCAAATATTATGGAACATCCAGTCAGATGGAGCTTCATTTTTAACCCAAAATTCCTGGTTACAGCTTGGTTTTTACTGGGTTTCAGCTCCAGGGCCAGAACAACCTGGATTTGAGTCTTGATTTTGTCACTTACTAGCTGAATGACTTGGACAAATTACTTACCTTCTCTCTGAGTGTCAGTTTGGTGCTACCTCATATGGTTGTTATAAAGATAAAAAATAATGTGTGTAAAGAGTTTGGTATAGGTCAGGGAATGGTATCTTGATTATTCCTCCTAAAGCTGGAATTCAGTGAGATTTTAGCTAATGAAGGTTTGCAAATTGGGTTTGAATTGGAGCATCAAAAGTTTTCAAATAGCGTCAAGGATGAGACTGGAGCCTGGGACTTAATGATGAGGTCAGTTTTTAATCCTGGGAGGGATGACTCACAAGTGAGCCCTGGGTATAGGGGAAGCCTGCATGCGTGAGAGTTAGTAACAGGCTCCAAGTTAGGAAACCAGGGTTCTCCAAGGACCCTCCTGGGTCTAACATCTTCCTGGGCTTGTCTTGGGGCAAAGCCGCTCTTTCTCCCCTGTACTCCTGACCCTGCATGGGGCCAGGCACGAGGGGTCAGTGCTGCCTGCTGAATGAATGGCTGATGAGATCATCCCATCACGTGGTCGTTGCGCAGGCAATTCCCTATGCCTGGGATGTTTATGCCTTTTCCTGTAGCTTAATTAACTCCTACTCTCTCTGGATGGGTCAAATTCCCCTGTCATGTGCTCTCAGAGGAGCGTGCACCTTCTCTTCACAAGAGTTACCATTGTTAAAACTTAACATTTGTTTGTGATTAGCAGATTGCCTTTCTTCTGTTATAAGCTTCATGAGGGCAGGGATCATGGCTGGTTTTCATCATTGCATCCTCACCACTTAACGCAATGGATACTTGTTGAAAGGGGTTTTTTTTTCTTTCTTTCTTTTTTCTTTTCTTTTCTGTAACTAGATTCAGAAACTAGTTTAACCCTAACCTCACCCTTATCGGCAGTCATAGTAGATAATTCACAATGCACTATTTCAATGTTGTGTAAGACATCAACTTCCAGGCAAACTATTCTGGAGGTGACAGAATAGAAAGACACACAGATCTAGTTAAAATGCTTGAATCACACAATTTATTTAAATTTAAAACACAACAGTGAGATGCAAGAGGAAAGGGATGGGGTAGGTTAACACATATATGATAAAGTAGAAGCAGGTGGGAGAACCCCTCCCTGAATCCTGGGTTATGTAATACACGGTGCTCACATGTTTCGTGTCTCTCTCTCTCTCTCTCTCTCCCCCACTCCCTTTCTCTTTCTCTCTTCCCCTCCCTCTCACTCTCTCTCTGCCTCCCCATATTAACTTCACGCCTTGATGATGTGGTTACAAGGACCATAATTGAGGGTGAGCGAGGGGATCCAACAGACAGAAGGTGCCTGGGGCAACGACACACACTTTCCTTTTGCCCTTGGAGAGCCCAAGGGGCAAGTTCTCCTGGCCACAGCAGGAGCACATCCATTAGCCTGCTGAACAGCTCTGCATTTATCTGTGCTTCTTGGGCAAAACACAACTGAGACCATAATGGGTGTCACTGATGGGTGGCTGATTTAGGAGATCACATAGCTGTCAGCCCTGACGTAGCATGATTGCATCTTATAACTTGGTCTTTTTATCTTGTCCTATCTATGCATAGCCCTCTAGTTTGTTCTAGCGTATATTCCATTTATTGTATCCATCTTTACCATGGCACACAGGTTCCTGATTTACTCATTACCCATGTGAGTTCTGCCTATATCTCATAAGCTACTTGCTACTCATCCTCTCTCTATACCTAACATCTTATGGATTTTGCTTATATTTTGTAATGTATTGACTTGCTTGTTATCTATACCTCACACTTTTTATGAGTTTAATCCATCTTATTTGTTTTTTTTTCTTTGCCTTCTGTGGTATGATTGAATATTGTCAAATAAAACAGCACACACACATTACACCACACAGTTATTAAATGTCTACTGTGAGCTAAGCATCACAGTAGGCATTGGTGAGCCCAATAGGACTCCTCTGCAGCTTTCTATCTAGTGGAGAGACACAATCAAATCATCCCCACGGTTCTGTGAAATGACCCACTGTGACAAGCACTAGGAAGTTGGAGGGGAGTACATGCTGTCCCAAGAATGTGAGGTGGGCAGTCAGGGAGAGCTTCCCTGAGGAAGTGGCATTTGAGCTGAGATCCGAAAGGAGAGCTCCATAGTCCTAGGGTTTCAGAAATTCCTAATAAATAAATGTCAAGGTGAAGTGCATTGTTTTTGCCCTATCCCAGCTTTGAGTCATATTTTGCCTATTTTCCATCCACCTTTCCCAGAGAATACTAACCTGTTCTAGTCCCCCAAAAGCGCAAATGTTATGTTTTACACAACAATAAGAACGAAACACACCTATTGGCAAAAGACGCTGCAGAACAGTGTTTAGGCTTATAAATGGTTCTAACGGGTATCAACAGCCTATAATTAGAATTTAACAATCCAAGAGAGGAGTAATATGCACCCTGCAGGACAGATTGGAGTCTTTTTCTTTAGTTCTGCAGGTTTGGTGGGTAGATTGGCCGCCGACTTGCCTCCTACAATAACTGTCCTACTGAGGTAAACATGTCACAAACAAGAACAATGAGATCACCAATAATATAACACTAATACTATAAACAAAAGAAACACCACCTTCGGCTCTGATGGAATGAAAAACACAATGTGGACCAACTAACAGAGCTACTTAAAAAACAAATTACTCACAGCCAAGCTTCACAGCTCTCCAAATGCAATTTTCTGGGAAACTCAGTATAAGCAGAAGTTTTTCCTGAAATGCACTTGTCTTTGCTGGTTTGGATGTGGCTGACAGATCTGAGGCCTTGGACAAAGAAGAAAATGCCCCGCATAAACCCACCTTCACACTTATTCTCACTTATTTCTCATTTTCTCCCAAATTAAGACATTTCTAGCCACTGGTTACTGTCAATGGAGAGTCAAGCGCATCCTCAGCAAGGACATTTTCCTAAAGCCTCAGGCTCTGCTCAAGTGCCAGAGCCCAATGATCACAAGTCCTGCTCCCTTGATAAGGCCATTTTTCTTGATTCTCTTGAAGAATGTGTAAATGAATAACAATGTTATTCATTTAGTGGATTTAGTTATTCATGTAGTGGATTTCTAGAGATTACTTGGTCCATTCACTTCATTTCATAGATGAGGAAACAGGCTCCAGGTGCAGGCTAGAAGACATGAAGGGTGTTGTGAAAACAAGCACATTTCCTTACACAAATAAGTAAAGGAGACAAACTTGCATATCAAGCAAGATGCCTGGATGCTTTCTGCTGGGCACTGTAACTTGCCCTCATTCTGTGAATCAACTCACCTGGCCAAGGGATGAGTGGCCATGCCCTCAATCAGCATGTGACTTGATAGGAGAGAGAGACAAAGACCAGGCCCACGGTCTAGAAATAGAACGATGCAACTGCGACAGGATGACTGGTGTTTGCTGTGGAAGAGATGCTACCTCAGTTAGGATCTTTGAGCCAACTCAGACTGGCTCAAGAGAAAAAAGGCCTTCTTTGGATCACATACTAACTTCAGGCATAGCTGTATTCAGAGGCCAATGATATCATCCTCTAGCCACTCTATGTGTCTTTGGCTCCTCATGGTGACAAGATTGCTGCCAGACACTCTAGGCTTATGTCCTCCCAGGTTTCAGTGCTATGAAAGAGTGCCTATCTCTGAATGATCAGTCTCAATGCTTCTGATTGCGTCAAGTGCTCATTCCTCAATCAGTCACTGTGGCCAAGGGAAAGTAACACTCTAAATGGCCAAGTCTGAGTTACATGTCCACCCCTGAGGCAGGGGTGAAACGTGCATACTGAATGTGAAGGAGGGAGTTCCTCTTATGCGGTATCAGGACTGAGCAGACTGAGCACTGATGGCAAAAACAAAGACATCCACCTTAAATGCAGAATCACTTAGATGTTACTCAGAGCATCAGCCTTCCAGTGGCAGCAGCCAGCCATGTGGGTTCTTGAATCCAGGTGGTTATTATATGAATCCCTGAGTTCAGGCACAGTTGCTGGTTCAACATGAAGTGCCTCAGCTTTGAATTATCTTCTCAGTGAACTTGGCTGGTAAAGTCCCTAGTTTGATCTTGGGACTATCAATTCTGCAGGTTTATACTCTGGTTCCCACTTCACCAGAGACTTCGGGATGCCGGCAAGCCTGTTTTATCATCTGCGTAATGGGGATAACACAACAAAAGTGAAAGCTTTTTGCAAAACATGAAATACTACACAATAGACACATGGGTGGCTGGGGAAGCTGGAGAGGGCAGGTCCACGGCCACAAAGCCAATAGAATGGAGGTTCCAGGCCGTTTCAGATGAGGCACTAGTTGACGTGTGGGTGAAAACCACAGTTGAAGAGGACTGACTGAACCAACACCCTGAGTATGCACACCTCAGAAAAAGAGTCTGAGTTTTGGACCATGCATGAGAAGAAAGGGAATTCAACGCTCTCTTCATTCACGGAGCTCTGAACCCAGATGCCCCAGAGGGTGTCATCCTTCCACCTCAGACATGAGCCATGAATGTCACATAAAGACTGAGGGAAGGAGGCCTGAGGACCAGCAGCTGCTCCTGTCCTGTGGTCCTGTCACCCAGCTTGGTGAGCACTCAAAAAACGCCACTCGGGGACTACCTGCCAGTGCAGGCCAGGGGAGTGGCTGAGGGGCAACCCAGAGTGGCTGAAGTCATCTCTCAGCTTTCCAGGAGAAGCCCAGGAATGCCTGTCCTCCTAAGCCATTCCAGACAGCACCAGGAAAGGCTGCCATCCATGAGCAGTCTTCCTGCTGCTTGTCCTTGCAATCCCCTGCATGCAGGGCTGTCTGGAGCCCACAGCAACAGTCTGTATGGAACCCCAAATCTGGAAAGTCAGGGCCAAGTCCCTCTGTCTCCTCTCCCAGGTCAGGCCCTGGGTTCTGTGTGCAAACACCCCTCTTTACAGCTCTGTCTCCAAACACACAAAGAAGGAAATTTCTGCAGGAGCAAAGAAATTCTGAGAAGAGGGAACAAATACTTGAGACATCTTCACATGGTGATAAGAGTGGAAACCTTGCAAGTTCCAACATTTTTTTTTTCTTTTTGAGACAAGGTCTCTCACTGTTGCCTGGGCTAGAGTACAGTGGTGTCATCATAGCTCATTGCAACCTCCAACTCTTGGGCTCAAGTGATCCTCCAGCCTCAGCTGCCTTCCCCAGCCTCCACCCCAAGTAGCTGGGACTACAGGTGTGCATCACCGTGCCCAGCTAATTTTTTATAGAGATGGGGTCTCACTGTGTTGCTCAGGCTGGACTCAAACTCCTGGCCTCAAGCGATCCTCCTGCCTTAGTCTCCTAAATTGCTGGGCTTACAGGTGTGAGCCATCTTGCCCAGCCGTGAATTCCAACTCTTCTAATCTACAAGTCATCTCAGGTGGGCTTTGCCATGTTTCTGGTTATGGCTGTTGCAACTTCCTACGAGAATCTCATCACTCCATCCTGGCAGCGGAACACCACACTGCTACATCCCTATCCCAAACTGAGATGAGCGTCTGCAGTAAAAAGGACCACATGGAATCTAGTAGCCGAAAGTGGTTCCTTCCTTAAATTTTGATGCCTGGATAGCACAGTGAGTCACATCTACATTATCACATTTTCACGGGGTGTCTTGCAGAAGAGGGGGGACTGAGGGATGGGGCTGGAACTCCTCTGACGTTTGGAGATAACAGAGTCTGGGCTTAGTTCTGGTTGGAAGAGCAGTTCCTGAGGCTGTGAATCCTGGAAGGGGAGGGAGTGAGAGCTCTGCGATTCAGTCCTCTGGAGAGAACGCTATAGACTGAATGTAAAGGCAGGACTTCTGTTTTGGAGATCATTAGAGTCTGAAATGAGGGAAACTCATGGCGGAGGGCAGCTATCCCCTAAATCTGCAGATCCAGCATCATTCCACCATATGCTTTTCACGAATTAGGGGTGAAGTTAAAATGTCGTGCATTTTACTCTGATCTTTGCACCTGCTGGGATCAGAGAGCAGCATTTCCCTCCGGTCCCGCCCTCTTCCTTTATAAGCCAGGAGGAAGCAAAATCCAGATCTATTCTTGGAGCTCCCTCTGGTGGCAGTTACCGAAAATGCTCCAGCTCTGTGGATTTTGCAGGGCTTTAGCGACGCAGGCCTCCTGGGCATTCAGGAAAGAGCAATGGGAGGAAAGACCCTCTCTGCCCTTTCGGTGGTGGGGCAAAGGGTCAGCTGTCCCCTCTGCAAGGTGGCCGCCTGTTCAGATTCTAAAGAGTTGGAATTCCCCTGTTATGTCTGGCCCTGCTGACATGCACACGGGTCATGGGGGTGTGTGTGCATGATTTTTGCAGAAGAAATCTGCTCTGTGCCGCTCTGGCGCGTGCGTCGTTGCTTACTCTTTCCTAGATTGGGCTCACCCTCGTGCGCTGGGATGGCGTCTCCACCAGCTTTGCAGGACGCCTCCTTCCCCGCCTCCCGCCTGCACCTGGCAGGGGCTTTGCTCACTGGGGTGCTTCCTGGAGGAACGGCAGGCCCGGGCGGGTCACGAGGTGAAGCGCAGGGGCCTCCCAGGCTGGCGCTGGGTGACCGGCTGCATCAGTCCCTTTCGCCCGCCCGCCTGGGGGTGCCGAGTGCGTTCTTATAGGTCTTGACAGATGGTGGCGGCTTTGACAGCTCGTCAGCCCCGCGTGGACGCTTGTCCCCAGTCCCTGCTCTCAGACCGCCAACTCGGATTCCGAGCGCCGGCTTTTCGGCTAATGCTTTTGGCTGGGGAGGTGGGGGCGGGGAGCAGCTGCGGTGTGAGCTCAAAGGCGGCGGCAAGGAGGGAAGGGAGATGCGCCGCGGGGAGGACGAGGAGACGTGTTCATGTCAGCACACAGACGTGACTTGTGCTGAACGCTCCAGAAAAGCTCGAGGGAGGAGGAGGCTGTGGCAGCGAGAGCACCAGACGTGAGCACACTGGACCCGGGTTCCAGGCCTGGCTCTGTGGCTCTGGGCCAGTCACTGACCTCTCGGAACCCAGTTTCTGTTATTTGTCTGATAACTTGGCTGGACACGATGTTTTCGAAAGATCCATCTCCAGATCCGATATTCTCTTTAATAGACATATGTATTTTCTAAATGGCTGATGGTGTGTTAAGTGGCCTGGACATATTTGCTACCACTTTCAAAGGTAGAAACTCAAGAATCTGCACACTCAAGATTTCTTCTACTTTGCGCATCTGGGAAGTCATCGCCAGGACACCACTACCCCCTGGTGGCAGCCAATCTAAATTCGCAGGGTGGTGACAACAGCTTGAGGGCTCAAGCCCTATAAACGTGGATTTATAAAGGAGTTGGATAATGTCCCCAAAGCTTTACTCATCCCTGGAAGGAACACGTGCCTGTAACTAGATCAGTTGCTTTAGCTGCTTACCCCCTGAATGCCTTGCCTCTACCCTAAGACAGTTATTGAGAGGGAATCTTTAAGTGGATCTACACCCAGATTACCTAAATCCACTCCAAAATTAACCCACAGATCAAAATTTGCAAGCTTCCGAGACCTGGTACCCACTTACTCTACAGAGTGGGTTCATTGAAAGGGGAAATGACACTAAGCCCTGGTGACATTTATGGCTATTAAACATCCCATTCGTATGAACAAAAGCTTTTGTTTATTTGTTTGTTTGTCTGTTTTTTAGAGACAAGCCCTCACTGTATTGCCCAGGCTGGCCTCAAACTCCTGGGCTCAAGTGATCCTCCCACCTCAGCCTCCAGAGTACCTGGGATTACAGGCGTGCACCAGAATCTCTTCTTTTTTCTTTTTATGGAGGTAAAATTTGCATAATACAAATCAACCATTTTTAAGTGAACAATTTAGTGGCATTTAGTATATTCACAATGTTATATAAACTGTCACCTCTGTCTAGCTCCAAAATAGTTTCATCATCCCAAAGGAAAATCCTGCCCATGATGCAGTTACCCCCCATTCCTAATTCTTCATGGCACCTGGTAAACACCAGTTTGCTTTCTGTTTCTATGGATTTGCCTTTTCTGGATATTTAATAGAAATGGAATCATACAATATTTGTCCTTTTATGTCCAGCTTCTTTCACTTAGCATAAGATTTTTGAGGTTCACATACATTGTAGCATGTATCAGTACTTCATTCCTTTTTTAAGGCTGAATATTATTCCATTATATGTATATGCCCATTCATCCATTAGTGGATATTTGGGTTGGTTCCACCTTTTGGCTATTGTCAATGCTGCTGCTGTAAACATTTGTGTACAAGTATTTGTCTGAGTCCCTGTTTTCAATTCTTTTTGGGCATATATCTAGGAGTGGAATTTCTGGGTCATATGGTAGTTCTATGTTTAACTTTTTGATGAAAGCATCATTAGGAGGGGATGACATGCACCAGGATCTATCAATTCCTAATATCTTCTTGTTGATTCCTCCAGATCTACCACAGGGTTGAGGGCTGGCTGGTTTGGCTTTGCTTCAGGTGGGGTTCCAGCAGGCTCCATGTGTCTGGGACCAGGAGAGAATGCTCTTCTTATAGTGCATAACAGAAACCCAAGAGGCCAAATCAATCCATGCAAACACATTAAAATCTCTTCTGACATCATTATCTGCTGCCATTTCACTGGCCAAAGCAAGTCAGGTACCCATGCCCAATTTTAATGGAGAGGTGATGTTAATACTCACCAGCTCTATTGGGTGACGCTGCAAAGTCACATGGCAGAGAGTATGGATATATCATCCTATTATAGGCAAGTAGTAAAGGACTGGGAACAATGATCTTCCCCACCATCCCCAATGAGGCCTGCTAGCTGTTATTTTAAATACTTAATTTACCCTTTCTTTGACATATTCACATTTTGTCAAATACAATCCATGCTCTTGATACAAAAGTGTTTGCACTGTGGAACATTTTAGTTAGAGAACCTTCAAGTCCAAGCAGGAAATGTCTACAGGAAATGCCTCCAGGGAAGCTGAGCTTTCATGTGGTGGAAACCTTCAGCCTCCTCTTAAGGAATGTGAATCAATAAGTGGCATAAATTATTCACTTCGAGCAACATTCTCAGAAATGGACAACAGGCTGGAGAAATCGCCGGCAGGCTTTGCATTCTTTTCAGTGTTTGGACTTCTACTCACCTTCTGAATGGCTGGCCCTCTCGATTAAAAATTCAGATTTCAGGGAAGAATGAATCTAAATTGTGCAGATATTTCAATGAGATTCCATGTTTCTTTTTCAGATGTAATTAAGAAAGAAGGTATATGGGGCCTCTTCTGCAGGGTCAGAGGAAAGAGCGTGTGTATACAGTCTTGCTCAGTGCGAGGAGTAGGTGGGTTTCTCCTTGATGTGGTATCAGAGCTGTTGAAAAGACCTACCTTCTGTTCAGAAAGGTCTTTTCTACTGCTTGACTGAGACATTGGAAATTTATTCCATCTCTAAAAATCATTCTGAAAGCTTTGCTTCTTCAAAAGACACCTTTCAGAAAGTATAAACTTTGGATAAACTTTGGTAAACTAATATTTATCAAACACCTATTATGTGAATGCGTCCTCACCCACTTACTTCTCTCTTCTAGGCTCTGTCCTGGTGATTCAGCCTTCATCTCCCAAGACTCTCGGCTCGTTCTCCTCAACTCAGGGAGGGCACCAGCTCTGCCACGGTTCCGATCCCTGTGCCACACCTGGAGCTGCCTGGGACGGTGAGCTGGGGCAACCCTAGGGTTTCCCTTTGTCCTGGGGATCACTGTTCTTTGTTGCTTCATGTCCAGTTTTAAAAAAATCATTGCTTCCATATAATGTATCTTTTTTTCCCTCTATTGTCAGGATAAATCTGACGCTGTTGCTCCATCTTTACTGGACCTATTCATTATCTTTGAGTTCATTCATTCTATCTTCTGTTGTGTTCAATCTTCAGTCAAACCCATCCAGTAAGTTTTTTTTAAAAAATAGATTTTATTTTTATTGGAGCGTTTTTAGGTTCACAGCCAAGTTGAGCAGAAAGTACAGAGTTCACATATACGCCGGCCCCCACCCACGTACAGCCTCCCCGACTATCAACGTCCCACACCAGAGTGGTACGTTCGTTACAATCAATGAACCTACATTGACACATCACTGTCACCCTAAGTCCACAGTTTACATTAAGGTTCACTCTTGCTGTTGTGGATTCTATGAATTTGGGCAAATGCATAATGACATGTATCCACTATTACAGCATCGTACAGAATAGTTTCATTGTCCTAAAACTCCTCTGTGTTCCGCCTATTGACCCCTCCCTCTCCCTAACCCCTGGCAACCACTGATCTTTTTACTACCTCCGTAGTGTTGCCATTTCCAGAATGTCATATAGTTAGTATCCTGTAGCATGTAGCCTTTCACATTGGTGTCTTTCACTTAGTAATATGCATTTAAGATTCCTCCAGGTCTTTTCATGGCTTGATAGCTCGTTCCTTTTTAGTGCTGAATAATATTCCATTATGTGGATGTACCCCAGTTTATTTATCCATTTATCTACTGAAAGACATCTTGGTTGCATCCAAGTTTTTGGCGATTATGCATAAAGTTTCTATAAACTTTGCGTGTAGGTTTTTGTGTGGACATGGGTTTTGAACTCTTTGAGTACACACTAAGGAGCATGATTACTGGATTGTATGATAAGAGTATATTTAGTTTTATAAGAAACTGCCAAACTGTCTTCCAAAGTGGTTGTACCATTTTGCTTTTCCACCAGCAGTCAACGAGAGTTACTGCTGTTCCATATCCTGGCCAGTATTTGGTGCTGTCAGTGTTTTGCATTTTGGCCATTCTAATAGACATGCAGTGGCATCTTATTGTTGTTTTAATTTGCAATTCCCAAATGACATATGATGTTGAGCATCTCTTCACATGCTTCTTTGCCATCTGTATGTCTTTTTCGGTGAGGCATCCGCTCAGGCTTTTTCCCCCATTTTTAAATCGTGTCGTTATTTTTCTTACTGTTGAGTTTTAAGGGTTCTTTGTATGTTTTGAAAAACAGTTCTTTATCACATGTATCTTTTGCACACACTTTCTCTCAGTCTTCTCTTGCCAATCCAGTAAGTTTTTAATTGCATATATTTTAATTTTGAAATCTAGAATATCCTTCTGATACTCTTTTCTAGGCTTAGATTCTCTGTTAAAATTATTCATTCATCTGTCCATTTTTTCCCTCCATTTTCTGTTATGTACATTTATAGTCACTAAAGTACTTGTCTGCTAACTCTAGCATCTGGCTCTTCTGTGGGTCTACATTTTCTGCCCCACCCCCACCACTTGATTGTGGTCACATTTTCCTGCCTCTCAACATGCTTATTAATTTTTTATTATGTGCTGGATAGTAAGTATAAAAGAACTATAGCAGCTTCAGATGACATCTTCCATCAGTAAAGGTCCCTCCTTCCTTTCGTTGGCAGATAAGGTTAAGTGATGACCACCTCGATTCAATCATAGATCGAGCTGGGGGGAGGTTGCAATTTTATTAGGAGTCATATCATCTTTACAATTTTCCTGGTCCCTCGAGTAGTATCCTACTGGGCTTTTGGGTGAGAGACTGGTAGTTGGCTTTCTTCTCAGCCATGAAAGATTTTCCTTTTAGAGGTTTTAAGTTTAGCCCTTAGTCTCCTGCCACAGGCGGACTCAAAATACTGCCAGAATCTTCAGGGGGAGACCATCCATATATTGGAGCTAGAATCTTCTCTCTAGCCACACCTTGTCTCCTAAGCAATGTGGGACTTTACCTTCTATCTAGCCCAGCTTCCCAGCCTGCCACATCACCCTAAAATGCATCAAATAGCCTATGGAAAAAAAATCAGCCTTTTGTTCCATGTTCTTCAGTTTCTAATTCATTGTGCTAGCCCCAAAACAACTGCCCAAAGCTCTCTTTGTTTTTCTTTCCCCCAAAAGAATATCTGCATAAGCCAAGTCCCAATCCTCCAGCTATGCTCAGGTCACCAAACACCCAACGGGAAGGAGATGGTGCACATCAGCTCACCTAGGGAGGGCTCTTTCCACGCTGGAAATTTAGTTTTATCTTCTTGTTGATTTCACAGCTCTCATGTCATTAAAAATACAACTTTTGCTATTTGTTTTTTCTTCCAATTGCTGCAGAGCAGGAGTGTTGGCCTCCTGCAGCTTTCCACAGGCTACCCAGAAGCAAAAGTCCAGGAATCACCTTTTGCATCAGAGTCACAGAAGCTCACATTTTCCCACACAGTCTCACTTTCTAGAACATGAAGAGCATTTATGCTGTAGCATGTCTTAAAGACTGCTCCACCATGGTCTCTTGGTGTTCTGCCATGCTGCGGACACATTCTGCAAATGTTGATAAGGTACGTTGCTACTGGACAATAGCATTCTTTCATTCTTTCATTTTTTTCTTCAATTGAATCACAATCACATATTACTAGAAGTTAATCAGCTTCTGTTTTAAATTTGCAAATGATTTCTGACAAATTGAAGTTTAACATCCTCACTGTAACGCTGCATTACACATACATCAGTGACACCGGACTCTTTTAAGTTGAAATTTCCTTCCTTTATTCTGAGAGTGATAGCAAATTCTTCTCACCTCACTTATATTGTCTGGCATGTATTATCAATGTCAACCAACAGTGCAACTGCAACAAAGTGACAAAATGTGAACTGTGACCCAGTGTGTACACATGGGCAGTGGCAACTATGTCCTTACTTGGTTGCCTGGCTGGTGTAGATTATGAAATGCATCTTGATTTCAGAAATGTAGGAAGTGCTAAAGCTAGAAAGGTGAATAAAACAGATACATCCTCACTCTTAAGGAGTTTACAGTTTAATGGGGAAGACAAATATTAATTAAACATGTGTAAAAAGTCAATTATGTAATTAAAAGAGTGCAAAGTCTCCTGACATGTAGAAAGAAAATAAATTTTTGTTGAACTGGTTGTGAAGAAAGAATAGATGTGATCATAGCAAAAAAAGAAAAAAAAAGCTATATATTACTCAGGATATCTTTTCTGCTGCTGTGACATTGATTGAAATAACAAAAATGAGACAGAATGCTATTCCTCTCTCACATAACAGTCTGGTCCGTGGTCCAGGACTGGCCGAGTGGTTCTGCCCCATGCAAGCAGCCAGGTTCATTCTATTGTTTTGCCACCCTCTTGCTGGAGTACATCTACTTTAAATCCAAAATCGATCTGCATTTGTAAAAAGAATCTAATCTAATTTGCACCCAGAATTTTAACAGCAGAAGAGACAGGGAAGCATAATTTCTAACTGTCCAGCCTCTGCTAGGAAAAGAGTGTGTGCAAGCTGACTGGGCCAGATGCCATCATTATTCCCATTTCAGAGAAGAGGAAATGGACTTTGAGGCTAGGACAGGCCATCTTTGTGGAGTCTGGATGGCTAAATCTGTCCAATGGCTGGGGGAAGGCACCGAACATTTGATTTTGGCCTCAAGTTCAAATCACTTTCTCAAATCCAATTTTATTTTTATTTTTATTTTTATTTTTTTTTGAGACAGGGTCTCACTCTCTTGCCTGGGGCGAGTGCCGTGGCGTCAGCCTAGCTCACAGCAACCTCAAACTCCTGGGCTCAAGCGATCCTCCTGCCTCAGCCTCCCAGGTAGCTGGGACTACAGCACGTGCCACCATGCCCGGCTAATTTTTTCTATTTTTAGTTGTTTGGCCAATTTCTTTCTATTTTTAGTAGAGACAGGGTCTTGCTCTTGCTCAGGCTGTCAAATCCAATTTTATCAGCAATAAAGCTGGTTGCCTGATGTCCATCTGCTGCCTCATTAGTAGAGGGATTTAGTGTTCAGGAGGAGGCAGGCCTCTACCCAACCCATCTCCCTTCCTCCCCAGGAAAATGGCTGGCTAACCTAAGGGCTGTTAGAAAATTCCTCCCTCCTAAAAACAAAGAGAACTCAGGTCACCTTGGAGGAGAACCATGTAGTGGGGAGAAAGGTTGAAGCTTGTGGTCCTGACTTTATCCACAATCCTTCCCCTCTCTTCTGGGTTCTCACCCATTCCTGCCACCACCATTACCTTGGCCCCAGTGTGGCCAAATCACTCTTGGACACTTGAGACAAGACTGGAATGTTTCAATAAAAACTGAAACCGGGGAATAGACACGTTGAGTTACATACAGCTAGATAATCTAGCTAATGACCTGGAGTTCTCTAATCTTCAGTCTGTGGCCCATCACAGGGTCCCTTCCTCCCAGGTCCCTGTTTCCCCCTGGATGGGGCTTGGCATTGTGATGTCCATCACCAAGCAGGATGCATACGGAAGTGTTTGTCAGGTTATGCTGTATAGTATTCTAGATACTTGAAATGTGTCTTTTGAAAAGACTTAAAATGAGGAGTACAAATACACTTTCAGACCTCCACTATCTAACACTTTCCTCCATTAACCATGCCCTCAAACACATTAAATAGCACTTAGAGTGCATTACCTAAAAAATAACAAATAACTCGACCTATGCATTCTAATCTTAAAATCTTGGTTCTTGACTTGAATAAAGAATCATGGGAGCACACTAAGCTGTTATTGAAAAGTAATGGCCAGGAAAGACGTGCCATGTCCATGGATGGGAAGACTTAACATAGTAAAGATGTTGAGTCTTCACACATTGATCTGTAGACTTAATGCAATCCCTGTTAAAATCTCAGCAAGGTCTTATGTAGACATAGACAAGATAATTTTAAAATTTATTGGAAAGGCCTTAAAACAGCTAGAACAATCTTGAAAAGAGAATGAGGTAGGAGAAATCACTCTACCTGATATTAAGGCCTACTACATACTTATAATGTTTAAAACATGTGTGTTGGTAGAGGGATAGACACATAGATCACTGGAACAGAATAGAGAACTGAAAATAGACACATACAAATATGCTCAACAGATTTTTCACAAAGGTGAGAAGAACAGTCCAATGGAATGAAAATAGTCTTCTCAACAAATGGAGCTGGAACAACTGGGCATCCATTGGCAAGAATAAATAAATAAATGTTGACCTAAACCTCACACCTTATTAACAATTAACTCAGTATAGTAAACCATAAAACTATATAGTCTTATGTTCTTCCAAAACTTTTTAGAAGAAAACAGTTGAAAACCTTGGGGATCTAGGGCTAGGCATAAGAGATTTTACACTCGACCCCATCCAGGAGACTGGGTACAGATGGGGGTGGGGGTGGGGCATACAAGGCAATTGGCTTTTCAAGGCTTGGATGGAGATCTTGCTTTCTCACTCTATAGGGCAGTACAGAAGCAATGAAGCTTGGTGCTTTCCATTTCAAACTGAACATTATACATATATGACCACATGCCTTCACTGTTTTCCATCCCTGGAATCCTGGGCTCTGCAGGCTTATAAGTCCTCCTGCCCAAGGTGGACATACTTACCTGGAAACCCAGCAAGGGGCCCATTGAACTACACCTTATGCTGTCTGGGCACTTTAGGATTCTTATGCCCAGGAGCCAGCAAGCAAGAAGAGAGGTGACCATCTTGTCAGGGGCAATTGGAGAGGTAGGGCTGCTTTCCCACGGTGGGAGCAGAGAGTTATATGGGTGGCACTCAGGTGACCCACATGGGTACCTCTCGGTAATTCTTGCCCAACTGTGTCTGAGAATGGACAAATACAAGCAACCTCACCCCAAAAAGGATATGGTTACCAAGGGCTCAGACTCCCAGGAATGAGGATTTGGATCATGGCATTGGGTGAGCCATTGAGACCAGTAGAAGAGGTGGCAGAGGGCAAGGAAAAGCTGGACTAGATAGTGAAGGCGGAAGACTATGAGAATCAGCTGTAGCCCTGAGACCGACTGCAGCAACAGGGGCTGTACTGTGTCCTACTAACCTCCCTCTTCTAAGTTTGCCTTGATGGCATCAACGCAACTTTCCAGTAGCCACCCAAACTTATTATCCTTGTGTTTAGCATTCCTCCAATATGTTTCAAATGCCCGAATCATTGCACTAGTCAACACACCATCCCAGCTCACCACTGGAGAGAAGGTTAATAGTTGAGCAACCACCTTGCACCAAGGGCTGTCTGCACACCATCTCCTTACCACTCGGGTGTTGAGTGACCCAGTCCTAAAACCCCATCTGAGAGCCACCTTCTCAGACCACTGCTGGTGCCAACTATCACTGGATCCTTTGGGGAGAAGATACCCAGATAGAGTCAAGAGTGCAGAAGCTTTCTTGGGAAGTAAGAGCTGCGAAAGGAAAGGAAGCAGACGGGACAGGGAAAGATTTCAGTTCACAATGGAGACCTGACAGGGTCTCTGCAGACCAACGAGGAGTTCGGAAACAAAGGTTGCAGGCTGGAGGAGTCCTTCGGTGGGCAGAAGTGGGTAGGCTTTGTACCCCTGCCTTGTTTAGTCACTGGACAGGGGCTGCCCAAAGAAGAGGGCTTGGAAGCATGGCAAACCCTGAAAGAACAAACTGGGGGCTGTCACAAACCATGCTCCTCAAAGATGCACAGTGAGTGGATCCTTTTTTGCAGTGGGATCTGAATGTGCATGCATCTCCACCCCACCATCGGGGGCACACTTTTCTCATAGCAGACAGGCACAGCCGAGCCAGTCCAACTGCACCAGCAGGTTTCAATTGCGCGTCGTGTCTGCTAAGGCCCGATTGGCTGGAGCGAGTCAGGTGGCCTACTCCAAAGCTAAGGGTCAAGGAGGCATACTCCTCCCACCATGAGGTCATGCAAGGGTGGGTATGCTATAGGGCAGTGAGAGATTGGGACCAGTAATTAGATTCACATGGGATAAAGGCCCTTTGGAAACTGTGAGCTCTGGCCACATTAGTTGCTGTTATCACCACCTGTCCAGGAGACCAGGTGCCCTGGGCCAAAGGGTGCCACAGACAATCCTCAGGAAGGAAAATCGCTTGACTAAAAACCAAAACTGGGTTTGGTACCCGGAAGTCAGAGTTGCAGTTTCGGGATGGGAAAGGCCACACAAAGCACAAAATGACAGCCATGCCATCCTCCCAAAGCCCCTGCCAGGCAGCTCCGGGGCTGGCCCGCCTGGCGGATCAATAGCAATTTGGGGCACTAGGGAGGGCGCCATCTGAGTAGCTCAGATAAACTGAACGTGATGAGTTGCCGGCTGCTTCCTGAGTCCTTGGGGAAGCACTCGCACCATGCACTTAGCGCTGGAGCCTGGCCATGCTCCGAGCCCTCCCACCGTCTCTTCCTGCCTGGATGCTCCTGCCTCTTCCACCAGCTCCTGTCCTGCGTGCTCCAGGGAGGATGGAGGCTTCGGGCCGGGTCAGCAGGCGCTGCCCAGAGGCTCTGGGGAAGCTCTTCCCTGGCTTCTGCTTCCTCTGCTCCTTGGTGACCTACGCGCTGGTGGGTGCCGTGCTCTTCTCTGCCATTGAGGGCGGCCAGGTCCTGGGGACAGCAGAGGACCAAGAGTTTAAGGCATTCTTGGAGGAGCTCTGCAGCATCCTGGAATGCAACAGAACAGGTAGGTGCCTCACCTGGGCAGGGCGGGCCTTTTCTTCATGGTGGAAGCAGCCCCCAGAGAGCAGATGGCTAACTTGTAGGAGGCTGGGTCTGGGAGCTGCCTGCTTTTGTCCTCCCCATTCCTGGGCACCTGAGGCCAGTGACTTCTCTCTGAGCCTCAGTTTTCTCCTCTGAAAAGTGCGGAGCTCCCTTTCCTTTGCCCCGGCTCCCAGCCCCAGTCAGACCAGCAGGCTCTGGGGAGGATGGGTTACTGGAGATTGGGTGGTGTGGGGTGGATGGGTGACCAAATCTGGGGCTGGGTGTTCCTAGGCTGGTCCTCAGAGCCATGCCTGACCTAGGATTCATTTTA
>RJWJ010016698.1:0-34103 GCA_004363605.1 Indri indri | reverse complement strand
TTCTATTTCTTTGCTGAGAATTTCTATTTTTCTGTTAATTTCAAATATGTCCTTGAATGTTTGTCAGAGCATTTGTATGATAGCTTCTTTGAAGTCGTTGTCAGAGCTTTTCAATTTCTGTGTGGTTTTACTATTGGAGTCTGTTGATTGTTTTTTCTCCTGTAAGTTGAAATTTTCCTAGAGGCTTTTGTTTTAGCAGACAATCGACCTGGTGAGGTGGATGCTGTAAGTTCCAAAACACCTTTATTGGGGTGTGGTTTCAATTCTAGTCCAGTTTTCACAGCCTTTGTAGTGGTGTTTGGATCTGTCCCTTGTATATAACACCCAGTACTACCTTGTTTGGGACCTAGTCAGTGATTTACATGTTAATTCTGTTCTCAACATATTAGATATGATGATTAAGATCAGCTGTACACAAGTACAACTTGGTGGTAAACCCAGGAGTTCATAAATAATTTTATAGGGTTTCTTTTTTGAGCCCTTCACTTTGTCTGTGATCTCCCTGGTTCTTTTAGGCTCCTTGGAACTCCCTTTTTAAGTTGTATGGCCAGAAAGTTAAGGCTTTCGTTACCCTCTCTCTGACACCCACTTCTATAACAGTGCAGCATTCAGGGCCAAATGAAGGAAGTATTAAGGAAAAAAAAATAGTAAACTCAATGCATATTTGGTGGTTATCCAAATGCTCATCTTCTTAATGTGTCTGCTACTATTTAGTTTTGGTGTCCTCAAATAGATACTCCATGCATTCTGCCTATTTTTCGTAGCTTCAGTCAGTGAAAGAGATAGGGTGAAATGTCCTTAGGCATCTTATACAGAACAATGTTTTGTTTATTTTTAGCATAATTATTGATATGGATTTGTTTAAAGTTATCAATTGTAGGGATATAAGAGTTGAAGTGGTACATTCTATACCTGAGTATTAATTATTTGGAATAATTCTTGCTTTTTATATTTTATATTAACACTCTACAGTAAAATTTTCATTTATAATTAATGCATGTTGATTACAGAAAAATGGAGAATATAGAAAGGTATAAGTTTGATAACAACCAAACCTCCTGTTATTCCAACTACTCAGTGATAATAGTTCATTTGGTTTTTTCCTTTACCTTTATAATGTTCATGTGTATGTGTGTGTGTCTGTGTGCCTGTCTATTTATAAACAAAATGACATGGCACTGTGTTTACAGATTCTTTGTATTATAGAAGTTTAATAGTTGTATAATATTCCAACATATGCAATGATATTGACCTTAAAATTAACCCACATTTTATATATATTCTTCTACAAAGTTATATATCTTCTAGAATTCTCAACTCCTCATAGAGTATTTTTCACATAAAAATATATGTCTGAATTTTTAAAAATGAATACATATAGATTATAAAAAGTCTAGTAAGAAATTTGTCAAACTGTTTCCTGTTGGGCACAGGAAACAGTATGTTACCATTAATTTTTCTCAGTTATTTTGGAACTTCTTCTCATTAGTCCAAAGCTCTTTGATTTCATTGCTTCTTTTCTCTATTTTTTTTGAAATATTTAGGAAGCAGTTGCTTACTACCAGGTAAGCATTTTCTACACTAGTTATGATGATGCTGAGAAAAGTAAATTTACTATTTTGTCCATTTAAAATATCACCTATCTGCCACACGATAGTTGACTTCTACATCAACACAAGGAACACACACACACACACACACAGACACACACACACACACACACATATACACATACAATTAAAGAAGAAAAGATTGCTTTAGTAGGCCTAAGGGGGAAAGTAAACACTGAAACTTTATTTCTGTAATAAAGAAAAATTTCTGAGGCAAATACATTTGTATATGATTATAGTTTCTATTAGATGATTATCAGAACTACAAAGGTACATACCAAGTGTGGAAACGAACTAAGTATGTCTAAGAAAATTGTAGCTAAAAAATAATGAACCACATATTAATTTGATAGATTCCATTGGAATATTATAGTCCATTTTCATAATCACAGTTTTATTTGATATTTTTAGGAAAGCTGTTTTAAAGAGAATATATTATAGCAACACTATAATGTAACAAAAAATATTGCTGTTATTTATGAAATGATTTAAGTATTTGAATTATAGTACTATATTCCATTTTGGACCGTACATAATTCTGCCCTAAATAACAGGGGATGAATTATTTTAAAGAATTGTTATTCATTTTACAAGATCATTTTATTTCAATTTTCTGTGTTTTATGATAAAGGTAGTAACCACATTTAACATTTATCAGAGAGTATTATTCCTCATGTTGAAAGGAATTATATCTTTTAATAATTTTATATGAAAATATAAAGGCTTTTAAATATATAATAAATAATATAAAAAAGCATAGAGGAGAATGCAAAATGGCAGACTAGTAGCAGCCTGCCAGCATGCTGCTCTGAAGGGAAGAAGTGACAGGTGCAGGCAGCTGCCTGCATATGGATGGCTCTTCTCTGAAGCAGCGTTGTGAAATCACAGAGAAGCAACATGGGACACTAGGAGTGGACCAAAAAAAAGGTGACAGGGTGATACATATTCAAGGTCAGTGAACATGCTGGGAACAACAGGAGAACAGAGCACTGGGATACCCTGCCTTCCCTGCTGACACAGTGCCAACTAAATTGCAAGATGGCTCCCACCACTCCCACAGACCTCTGCTTGGTCAGACAGGGGACCTGCTTAGAGTCCGTGCAGAGCCATTGCACCACACAGCAGGTGTGGTGGGGATTGGGCAGTAGCTAAAAAATTCCCATTTAATGAATGGTACTGGGAAAATTGGTTAGCCACATGTAGAAGACTGAAACAGGATCTGTACCTCTCACCACTCACAAAAATTAATTCACGATGGATAACAGATTTAAACCTGAGGCATGAAACTGTAAGAATTCTGGAGGTTGTAAAAACTCTTACAGATATTGGCCTAGGCAAGGAATTTATGAAGAAGACCCAAAGGCAATCACAGCAACAACAAAAATAAATAAATGGGACCTGATTAAATTTAAAAGCTTCTGCATAGCCAAGGAAATGATTGATAGAGTGAAAAGACAACCTACAGAATGGGGAAAAAAAAATTGCATGTTATACATCTGTAAAGGGTTAGTAATCAGAGTCTACAAAGAACTCAAGCAAATCAGCAAGAAAACATAAAACAGCCCCATTAAGTGGGCAAAAGACATGAACAGAAGATTTTCAAAAGAAGATAGACTAATGGCCAATAAACATATGAAAAATGCTCAATATCTCTAATCATCAGGGAAATGCAAATCAAAACCACAATGAGATATCAACTAACTCCAGTGAGAATGATTTTTATCAAAAAGTCCCCAAAACAACAGATGTTGGCATGGATTAGGAGAGAAAGGAACACTTATACACTGTTGGTGGGACTGCAAACTAGTTCAACCTCTATGGAAAGTAGTGTAGAGATACCTCAAAGAACTGAAAGTAGAACTACTATTTGATCCAGCAATCCTAGTACTGAGTATTTACCCAAAGGAAAAAAAGACATTTTATAAAAAAGACACTTGCACGTGAATGTTAATAGCTGAACACTTCATAATTGCAAACGTGGAAACAACCCAAGTGCCCATTAATACATGAGTGAATTAATAAAATGTGTGTGTGTGTGTGTGTGTGTGTGTATATGTACACACATACCATGGAGTATTACACAGCCCATAAAAAGTGGTGAACCGATACCTTTTTTAACAATGTGGATGGCACTGGAGACCATTCTTCTAAGTGAAGTATCACAAGAATAGAAAAACAAACACCACATCCATCTACTACTAAATTGGAACTAATGGATAAACACTTATGTGCACATATGGAAGTAAAACTTAGCAGAAATCAAGCAGGTGGGAGTGGGGGAGGAGGGGATGGGTAAATTCACACCTAGTGGGTACAGTGCACGCTATTTGGGTGATGGACACATACATAACTTTGACTCAAACTGTATAAAAGCAACTTATGTACCCAAAACATTGGTACCCCTATAATATTCTGAAATTAAAAAATAGTGTAAAATATATCATTGTAAAATAGCTCATGTTTTATACTAGTCAAAAAAACCCACACAAGATTAACAAAATACATATCGCAATTCAGGTAAATTTGATTTCCTATTCATTTTAATGCTCCAATAAGAGACGTGTGAGGAATTTTAACCTTAAGTTGTCAATTTCAAGGTAAAATTCAGGATTTATGTTTGGTGACTTTTGTCAATTTCTGCTCTTTACATCTTCCTAACGTAAAGTAGCATTTTTACATTTTTATACACCCTCATTCACTTTTAACTGACAAGTGGCATATCTTAAACTGACACAGATATGCATGAAGCAGATGTCAGAAGATGGAAACGATCACAGTATGGAGTACTTCTTTTGTAAAATATGAGTTAATTCAGCAGTCCTGAAAGTGAAAGACCAAGAAAAGCTTTCTTTGTATACAGTGTTGGCAGGTGTCATGAAACTTCTGCCAAACAAGATTATTAATTCATGACCTATTTCCCTCCTTGCCATTGCAGTAGCACCTTCTTCGGAAAGAACTACCATTTCCACCAGGCAAACCTTCCAATTACACATGGGGTAAAGGCAAATCTTCATCAAAAATTTAGAAGCAAATAGTGCTCTTGACAACCAGATGTCTCTTTCCAGGTTAAAGCTTTCCAAGTTCTGATGGATGGCTTCTGTAATCCTGCATTTACCTTAAAACTCATGTCACTTCAAGACTTGGTTGGTAAATCATGGAGGAAAATACACTTTTCTTGAGAACAAGTTCTATCTTTTATAGAGCTAGAGTTGAAAGAAAAATCGTATGGGCAATATCCACAAGCTGACAGACGAAGCCATTCCAAAAGTCTTACACTTTCACTACCAAGAGGGGGTCTGGAGAAAGTGTTATATCAGTTGTCTGCCTTTAAATATGTAGGTGTCATCTTTAAAAGTGTGTCATGGCTCCCGATAGTCTAAAGGACAAAGTTAAAAACTTTTAACTTTACATTCTTGCATTAAGCCAGATCATCAATGCAAAACGTGTCTGCACAGGATCATTTGTCAAAGCCTTCTTCATTGTGCTTCGATATGCTGTCATTGGCCTATGTTAGGGATGTACCAAAAAGTTGTTCCATCAACATTTTGGTATGTTGTTGAGTACATTATCATATTATTCTTTTTGAGGTGTCTTGTCTTTGCATCCGTTGTGATTTTCCTGGGTATTTGATTTGTTTGCACCTTATCATACTAAATGTGTTACCTGTCTTTCCTTTTTGGTAGGTGCTTCCATAAATCTTAAAACTTAATTTGTGTATTCCTTTTAACAAACATATAACATGTTATGGCATCATTCTTAAACATTAACTTTTTCCCTAGGTACATTTAACTATTTTTGAATCTTAATTTCTAATTTGAATTATTTTTTCCTGAAGTGTAAATTATGTTATTTTTCTTGGTTAACTTCATTTTTGTAAGCTAACTCAAGTCATTTTAAACCAAGGAAAGGTACAAGTTGATAACATTAAAACTTATACCTTGTCTGAAACTTAAGTCACTTTACTTCAAATCTAAGACCAATTTACTTATCAAACTTTAATTTTCAAAAACGTCTTTTTATACACCACTAGTTGTAATCAGTTTTGTCATCTACATGCCAAAAATGTTCTGTACATTTTATTATTCTAGTCCATCTTTTTGTAAAGTTTAGGATGGTTTCGTGAACTCTGAGTTTTCCCTAGAATGCAGAAACTCATCCAAGAACCCTGTCAGAATTGAGCAGTGACATTAGAGCTTATACCAAGCAAAGGGTCACTCTGGTGCTCCTGTGGTTTATGGCTTGGTGACATTGAGAAATGAGTCATTAAAATTCTCCTGGATGATGACCAATGGTGAAATCACAAAGTTCAGAGTAAGCAACCCAGGTGAAGCAGTTATTTTCTAAACAGTATGTTCTGATACCCTACACAGGAGAAAAAATGAAGTTTAGGGCATAGTTGGAAACTCAGAAAGGCAAAAAGACAATTTTACTGCCATTCTGAATGACTGCCATCTTGTTACATGCTGTGACATCTTTTCTGTTCCAGATGTACAGTTCACTAAGCATTCATACTATATTCCTTAAGGGGTTTTGCTTTTGAGGCTTTACTTTTTTCTTTTCTTTTTTCTTTTTCAGCATAGATGGTAGCATGCTGTTGATACAACACTTGAACTCCCGCTGTTTAAATTGCTAGGTTCTGTTCATAGGACTAAAATAATGTTCTGCTATTTGCTCCCAGGTACTGGAACTGCTGCTGAAATGTACACATAAGTGCTCTAATGTTGGTAGAGAATAGCTTTTCATAGGGCTTAAGGCAGTGGGGAAAGAGGATGTCTCACCTCTTTCCTTGTGGGAGGTTGAACTGCTTGTTTCCCTGCTGGGACTTCCATCTCCCAGTAATCCCTTTCTCATGTACTGGTACCTGGATCACTAGAGGGATTTATTTTTGTTTCAAATTTTTGTTTTATCTATTCCCCTGCTCCCACAAGAAAAAAAAAAACCCCAAAAACAGCCTAAAGCCTGCATTGTCAACAACAAGGTAACTCCCAGGGTTGCTAGATCTGGCTTCATCACTGAAGAGATTCTACAGTGTTGTAATCTGTCATATATTAATAGTTACTGTAGATGTTCTGAGTGATCGTAGCCTTTTATTTTTACTATAAAGAAGATTCACTAACCCTCTCCCTTGACTTTTCAATTTCTCACATTTTGAGGATAAGTTTTTCTCAATACTAAAGCAAATTTACTTAATGTCATAGGTTTTTATCAGTTAATTTTACTTCAATGATTCAGTTTTACCTCATGAGTCTTTTGGAGCTAGCAATGTATTACCTGTTTAAGCACACTATACTTATTCACATATTACTCACTAATGGAACAAATTCACAGTTTAAGGCCCAATCTTTTAAGATGACAGTTGCTTTCCATCTGGTATATACATCCTCACTCCTAATAGTCATTACTATTTTTCTCCAGACCCAAGATACAGGAGATAGCTTAGTCTGGTTATATTGGTACAAATACCTACTGTTTCAATTGAAACATACTCTGACCAAATGAGTTTCCAGGTTTTGGTAGAAAATGAGGCCATTCTTTATCTTTGGAGGCCCATGGGTTAGGGTTGGAGGACTTGATTCTAAATGTCAATTCAGAGAAGATATTTGTTGAGGGTTAGGGTCGAGACATGAGAACCCCAGGAGTGGGACAGAACTTTGCCAAAGATCAACCTGTGGACATGTCAGTTCACTGAGCAAAGGCTGCTCGACCTTGAGGGGGACATTCCACCAATCAGGGATGTGTACAAATGGACCCCGCCTTGTAATCCGAAGGTGGAGAGAATGATCAAAGGATGTCAGCCCAGCAGATAAGAGCAGTTTGCTATTCTAAGCCTGAGGCAATGTTCCTATCTCTCTCCTGAGTTCATGTCTCAGTAAATGAGGAACTAGATAAAGTAGAAAGAAGTACGTGGTCTCTTTGTTCCCATTTAGATTATACGCTTTACTGCTAACCCATGAGCTTTTCACGTGAAATCATTGTAATCTATAACATGAAAAAGAGAATAAAACGGGTGCTAGACTTCAGTCAGTACCACCTGGCTCACGGGAATGCTGATGGTCCCCTGATCTCCCCACACCCTTTCACCTTACTTTTGTGTCCATGCCTCTGTCTCTCCCATCACTTGCAACCCACACTGCCCAAGGACCTGGTTATATTGGAGGCATTGCAAACCCCTGATAGATATTTTATATATAAGTTTTTTGAAGTGCTTTGTGTTGATGATACAAATTCTGGTGAATCTGACCTGTTCATGAGTGAAAGAAATCCTCTCTTGACATTTCTTACACTGATGCTTTTCCACTTAAAGATTACCCATCCTTTTCTCTCTTTTTTTTAATCTTTGGTGCTTATTGCATATCAAGATTGCCCTTCTCTGTGGTTTACTTTCTTTCCAAGGGCTTTTTTTTAAAGACCTAAGAAGGAGATTGCAGATGAGGAGAATTGAATTGATATTGAGGCTGCAAAGGAAAAAAAGCAAACAAAAAAACAGGTTTTACTATAACTTTAAAAGTCACATTTTAAACTCTGGAATACACTTAAGAATAAAAAGTTCACACTTACACCTGTCAAGAAATTTATAGCTAAGGATGAACTATTGTTAACATTTTCTAAATCACCATTACTTGCTAATGGTTATGTATTGATAAAAAGAGGACTAATCTTTCATGAGCTTGTCTCCTTACTGGGTTTTATGACTTCCAAAGATGAGGCCACTGGAACATCTGCTCAGAATGAAAGGCAGTGGTACTGTTGCACATAGCTAAGAAAATTGGCACTGATCTGGATATTAAAAATCCTCTCTACTCATTTTGGCATTTTTCTACTCAAAGATACAGACTGAGTCAAACTTAGAGACTTGGAGAATAATAATAAGAGAAAATATGAGAGGAGCTTTAAAATTTCTCTTTCCCCCCAAAAAATACTTCAAAAAAAAGTTTCTTTCCTACTCTTATTCTAGAAGAGTTTTTCCTCTGTTGCCTTTTAAGCACAGGTTCTTTAGGTCTTAGGACATAGTCTACCACAATTCTTTAGAAGAATTACTAGATTGTGTTTGTGGTAACTGTATTGTGGAATTCTAAGAGCTACTAGACAGTTTCACTAAAGTAATGGTCAGAATGAGTCACAGCAAATTGTGTCCACTGGATCTTCTGGTCAGTACAATTCACAATTATACCAGGCCCATTTTCAGGAGCAAGTTTTCTGCTCCAGGTGAAAAGGATTTGCTTTCTGAAATCCAGTGCACCAGAGTTCTGCTCTGGCATTTGGAATTATAATAGTCTCAGATAGCAAGAATGTCACCTTGCCTGATTTGACTTCTTTATCCATATATCTCCTCTTCAGGAGCCTCTCAAAGGGAGGGGCCAGATCACTAAGATGCGAGTGTTGCTGGATACCTTATATGGTCTTATCCAGACCTCTCAGGATAATATGTTTCCCTCATTAAAACTTCAGTGTGTCTATCTCTTGAAAACCGCATGTAATTTTGCTAGGGCTGAGGAGTTATAAATAAAGCCATAATAACATGTTTTGTTTGCATTGCATCCTTCCATTTACAAAACAGTTTTACATACATTTTAAAACTGATCCTCCCAACCATTTGGTTAGGTAAGTAGAGCTATATTATTTATCTCCATTTCCCAGATGACACTAAAGTTTATAACAAGTCCAAGGTCATAAAACTACTAAGCAGAGGAGCTGACACTTGCACCTAGTCAAGAGGTTATTTTATGGTATAAAACTGAATCTAACAATAGACATATGAGGAGTAGGGGGTAGTTCATATCAAATTTTTTTTGGTATATCCTAAAATCTTCATCAGTAGCAATTGAAAATGCATGTGGATGAAATGAATAGCACAGAGAAGAGCAGTAATAATAATCTTGTTTAACAAATTCTAAAATATTAGATTGGGGATTCGGGGATACACTATGTACCTGATTGTTAAGAAAGCCTCACCAATGAAACAGAATATTTCAAGAAGGCCTTTCTGGCATGGAAACATAGCAAGGAAAATCAGCAAGTAACAAGTCCAGTTAGCGTCCCTGAATAGTATTCCATCATGCTCAGCTCTCCCTCATCGTGTTCCTGAGCCTTGTCTTAAACCTGTGTCTGTGATTGGATGAGAGACAGGGCTGATGAGGGCATAAATCATGAACCTTGCTTGGTAATATAAAAAGTTGCACTTTTCCACATTTTTCACCATGTCAAAACAGCCTCATCAACAAATGGCATTCTCAAAATATCTGATAGTTATTTACTGAAGAAAGAGACACAATTCTAATGAAGCAGGAAAACTGTGGTGCCAAAGAAGCCAAGCCAAGAAAATTCCTGTGGTGGAAGAGCAGTTTGAGCAGCAGTACTTCCAGAATTCTCAGGGCTGTTATATACCTGGGGTGAGCGGTATATAAGAGAGGACACGGAACAGAAGGCAACTTCATTTCGTTCCTCTGAAGCTGGAACAAGCTTCTTTTTATTGTGGGGTTGCAAAGCATGTAACTTCTGAAAAAATGCATAAATGCTATTGATCTGGAGATAAAGGAAACAAGAAAGGGATTTTGTATAGGATGAGTGGAAGCTGCTTATGTAACATTTTATAAGCAAAGAAAACTTGGGAAAGAAAGAAAGAAAAAAGTGCTAGGTAGATGCTTATTCTATCGGAACTATAACACGATTATTGGGTAAAAATGATGGTCCTGCCTTTACTCAGGGCATATTCCCACAGAGCTTGTGGGTAATTCGGGTAATTAGGACCAATAAACATTCCATTCTTCATGATGGCCCTAGTAAGCCTTCCATGATACCTGGTAGCAGGAACTAGGTGAGGTTTCATCAACACCCGGGGGAAAAGACGTGTGAGGAGGGAGGAAGGGTAATGAGTGCGAGAAATACCGCTCAGTAGTCTCTTGCTACATAGTGTCACACAATGCCCTGAGGAAGCTGTGAGCTTCTGCTAATACTGAGGTTGCCTCTGGTTGTGATTCTTGCTGGCCTTGTCAGAACAGGATTCTTAGGGCTAGAAGATCCTCCCACATTAAAGAGTGAGAGTTCTGGAAACACAAAGGATACTAATGTTAGCCTGGTTCCACAGAGAACACAAAGTAGTTTTGGGGGCTTAAAAGAAATAATTTATTTTATCTTATGGTTTTTGTTATTCTTCTCAAAACAAGGCATTTATAAAAACAGAGTGAAAAAGGTTTCAGCTAAATTTCTATGTGACCTGCATAATGACTTTTAAGAGAAACTAGGCATATTTGGTAGTTTTTGAAGCTGGGTTAATGAGGAGCAGCTATCATGGCCCCTCCCCAAAGCCCCTAGATACCACAGGCAGAAATGCTGAATTGGGCTGGATAGAACCTTTAATTGCTATTGGGAAAATAGACAGAAGGTTAACCAGACCAAAGAAAAAGAAGAAAAAAAAAAAAAAAAAAAGGAAGAAAGTAAACATTTACTGATGATCTAACACGTGGTGGTTCCCAGTATTGTACTGTAGTCAGCTAGTACTGGCTCATGGCAAGAGGCCATTGTTAAATTTTCAAGAATTTTTGAAGCCAGTTTTGTTAAAATCATCCATTATTTAAAATTAAATTGCATAAACCTGCACACTTACATAAAATATTTTAGAAACAAAGCTAATGAATACTCAAAGCTCATCATATTCAATTATTTTTCTGCATTTCACTATTCTCTATGCTCTTGAAGAGATTAAATATATCTATTGCATCTGTTTGTTGGAAATTCTGTGTAAGTGTGCTAGTACATATCTTTTCTCAACTCTGTTTAGTGATGTCATATTGGCAACTTGAAATCAGCCATGGTTGGCAAATGCTACAAATCGGGTCTTGATTTATTGTTTTGTTGATTGTCTAATCTTAAGAAACGCTCATAATGCAGATTAAAGTTGAACTTGTATCATGTGGTTACACTGTGAATAGCACAAAACTGAGGAAATATCCATCCGTCATTTGAAAACTGTTATCTGATTCAGCAAAAATACCATTCACGTCATTAATGAATAAATGAGGGTTTGACACACATTTTGTTTGTGTCACTGTCCTGACTCATTAAACACAAATATCAACCAGCACTCATGTCACATATCAGATTTATTGATGACACATTTATTGAGGAAAGAGCAGATTGAGATGCAACTCCATCATTTGTCAAATCCGGGTTGAATTGCAACCATAATTTGGATACCAAGACAAGAGTTTGGAAAATAATCAATGGAAGCATTCTGTCAAGATCAATCGAATAGGTAGAATTTGCAATAATAGGTATTTCTATTTTTTAATTATTTGTGAATTGTGTGCTAGACATCCTTTACACCAATAAAATTTATAATAAACTTAGGTGTGTGTGTATATATGTATATACATATATATATATATATGCACACACATCATGCTTTTTTATATTTTTATTTTTTTTTTATTTTTTGGAGAACCAGTGGTTTATATTGGTCAGCGTACTTACTGACAGAACTGAAATTTTCTCTTTTTATTATCTTTTGTTATCTACTTAATCCTGTAACAATACCTTGAAGTAGGTATGGAAAATGAGGCCCAGAGAGTTTGGTAACGGTACCAGTGACACGGCTGGCACAGAATTTAGCTGGGATGGGGTCTCAGGTATTCTGGCCAAAGCCTGGTTCTTTTTGTTGACACCACACTGACTCTGACGTTTGCTAGTTAATGGCCTTGGTTGAGTCACTTGTGTTACGTGCTGGCCTCAGCAGCCTTCTCTGTGAAGGAAGAATGTGTTCTTCCTCAGAACCGTTGTGAGAAGTAGAGGTGAAAATAATTTGTAAACTCTGAGGTGCTAAAGTGATGTAGAATTATTAACTGAAGACATTTGTGATAGCATTTTGCTGGAAGAGTTTTACTATTCTCAGTCTGGCTCAGGGTCCTTGATAATGAACTTTTCCATATACTACCTGAAAAACAGAATGTGCATTTCATTTTCCCTTGGAAATAATTTCTGTTATAAATTGCTAGATATTTTCCTGCTCTGGGCTTCTTTGCAAATCTCCAATACTTTTCTGTTTAAGCACTGTTCATTTGTCCAATAATAGATTGATGGCTTCTTAAATTGTTTGGCAAGTCTGCATGCCTGAGTTTTTATCAGCTCAATGCTTCTCTGGAGGTAGCATATGACCAGTGGATACTGGGGAAACAGCCAAAAGCTAGAAACGAATGTATGCATGAAAAGAAAGAAAAACAAATTTATTTTTTGAAAAGCAATCAAGTTGTTTGCATTAGAGTATTATTACTAATAACTGCATAATTTCAGGTTGTCGGAGAGTATAAGCACACTTTAATACCCCTGATACCTCAGTATAATTAATAGATTGCTGCACGGATAATAGATAATTTTGTCCTAAATCTGTCTCCCAATGCCAAAGCACTTTCAGATGATGACATTTTCTATTGCAATTCTGAGTGCTTATAGGCCTTGATTCCACCAGGTAATTATAATATCTACCACGGAATTAAGGCTCACTGCATGAGCTAATGCCTTGATATGGAATTAATCAAATCTGAATGAAAAGGTCATTAGAAAGTTAAATTATGTCACTGATACCAGGCTAGCCCCACATAAGCAAGAATTATACTCCATTATGATATAATAGATCCCCAAATTCAGTAATTAGTTACACCTCACTAGGGACATCTAATTATTGATGTGGTTAATTACTTAAGTCCATTAACCACCTCTAGTATTTCATTACTTACATTTTTAGCTCTTTGAAAACATTGTTATGTAACATTATTAACATATAGTTATGATTCACCTTTATTATTATTTGCTATGAGTTAATTTAGTAAAATTATATGATCTAATAAAACATGAACCAATAATTATTTATTAAACTCCTACTATATAGGGGTTTGTGCATAGGTATAAAGAGAAATTGGTCTTTTCATGATAAAACAAGTGAATCTCCTAATGCATTAGAATTATATTCAGTTCCTCAGGGGAGCCTTCATGACCTCCTCTGCCACCGTCCTTGACAAGAACAGACTAGATTAGCCTCCATGTGGAAATGAGCTTTAACAGATTCTGGATAATTTGAGGAAGAGAAATGGCTTGAAATCACCTAACTGCCGAACATCCACTTTCTCTGAAAGGATAATACAGTTTGCTAATGTAAATCAAATAGTCACCTTTTAAAATTTAAAGTGCTGAATCATAGCACATATTAATCTTGGTTTTGGATAGACCCCAGGGACACCATCAGCTCCCTGACCTGTGTTAGTCAGGATATCCTGGGTTATGTTGCACTAATAAACAATCCCAAGCTTTTATTGTCTTGAAACAGCAAAGATTTATTCTTGCTATGCCAAATGTCCTTTGTGATTTGGTTGTGCTACGTCTCCTCAGTTAGGCACTCAGGCTGATAGAGGCTCCATCATCATGGTAGGACAAAGAGCACATGGTGAATCACACACTCAAATATTTCCCAGAAGTACAATGTTACCATGTGCCCCAGAGGAAAAGGACCAGAATATTTGGCCCAGCAATAATGACTATCACTCGTCTCCACTAAGGAAGCAAGAAATGGGGCAAGTCTCAAGAAACTGTGGTATCTCATCCTGCTCTGTGTAGCCACCTCACTTCAGCTAAAATTCTACAACCTTTGAGCAATATTTAATAAAACTGATTGAACATCTTTGGTGATGTATCTTTTCTGCACAATCCTATAGTTCACTTGAAATGTTTCAGTCCCCCTGGTAGAATCTCACTGCATTCTGCAGTTCTCATATGGCATTGAGCAAAAGCAAAAATTTAATTATTTCTAATTATTTTCCAAAGTACAGTGAGGGAATGGAGTATAATCATAGCTTTTGCCACGGTATCTCACTCAGTGTCAAGCCCAGTGTTGTTGCAAAATAAATATTGTCTGTTTGAACAAATGAATGAATGAGAAAATAGAAATTCCAGCTAAATAGAAGGAGATTTGTCAGTTGGATTAGCTAGAGATAGGTATAGAAGACATTAAAGATGGGAAAATGCTGTCAACTCAGGGAAGAACAGACTTATAAGATTGGTTGATAGAGACCAGGGCTTCTTAGGGTCAGCCAACAGAGTCATACTAATGGGTTGTGCTATTTTTTTTTTTTTAATACTTTCACTGGGTATTGGTAGCTGTAAATAAGCACATTGTTACTTAGTATAGCTAGAAGTAGGTAAAAGTCCATAGGTAAAACTCCATTCTGTTTGAGGTTGAGATGCAGAAGTTAATATTATACCAATAAAGTGGTTCTAGAAAATGGGATGGCATGCAGCCATTTTTTGGAAACTCTCTTTGAGGTAGTAGAAATGCTACTAAATCTGGAGTCAGATAACTATGGCAAATTCTGGTTCCAAAATTTACTTTCAGCACCTGCTTTGTTTATTTTAAAGTATTTACTAAAGATGTAACTGTGTGTCAGGCACTGTTCTAGGATTTGGAGCTACAGTAGTGAATGCACACAGATAAAAGCCATACTGTCCTGGAACTCACATTCATCATAATCTCATCGAAGACATATATTTATATAAATATTATTTTATGTGAATTACATTATTTTATATATACATATAAAATACATGAGAGACTTATAAAGTGACATAGAAGATATATGAAGATTGCTTGTAGAATGTATTATACATTTGTTAGAAAATGTACTAAGTAAGGTTTTGAGAATTGAAGCTGCTCAGATGATGTTCACTGACAGTTAAGCACAGTGAAAGGTGTCAGATTTTCTCTATTGTGATTCAGAGCTGTTTGCACATGCTTACAGAGGAATGCCCCTTGGAGATGTTCAGAGAGAACCATCAACTCCCTTCTGTACACACCTATGTTTGCTGACACATAATATAAAGGGAAGATGAAGCTTTAGATCTCAAACTAATGCTGAAGTTAAGGACCCTTAAAAAATACTGATGGGCTTTGTTGACTTGTTAAAATGGGGCTTGTTTGAATGAGACCAGATTGGTTGCATTTGTTTCCTACACTCATTTATAGCTCCTTTCAGACAGGCTCTTCTTTTATAGAATCAATAATTATTTAATTAATTCCACAGGGGTTACTGAAGGTCTATTATGTGCCAAGCACTATTTTAGAAGCTGGTATAGAGCAGTGGAAAAAAAAAAAAAAGAAAAAAAAGAAAAAAAACCCAGCAAAGCTCTTGTCTTCATAGAGCTTACACTCCATGGAGGAGACAAACTGAAGGAGAGTAATAAAGCAAATGTGGCCAAATATAAACAATTATCAAATCTGGGTAAAGAGAATTCAGGTATTCTTTGTAGTATTATTTCAACTTTTTTATGTTAGAAATTACATAAAAAACTAAAAATTATGAAAGAAATTTAACATGCTCCTTTGAACATATTTCAGTTATATATGCCCTCCCTTTATTACAAAGCATATTTATTTCAAGCTATAAATATTTGCTTTTATTATATTCTATAAATATTTAGAAATTTTAAAGGTCTACAATAATGAAGCTTTCATGTGGGTAAGTTCACATTATGTATATATTTAACAATATTAGTCTATCGTTGAAGTCTATAATAAAAATAAAGTATGAATAGAGCATATATACTAAAAGTCATGCATTTAGGAGCATATTTTGAATCATTATTTATTTATTTATTTTTCTGCCTACCACTACCCATTAAAGGTACTTTCTTTTTCCACAAGAAGCATCGAATACTTCTTGGGAGAAGTGAGATGCTTTTTCTTCTTGTTTTCTTCTTTATTTTTTTGAGTGTGAGTTGTGTTTTTTTAGAGAAGGTAATTGTCCATGCTACTAGTGACTTTAACATTTTTTGACCTTGGTAGAAGAAGTTCTTTCCTGTATTTATTTAGGGACCATACCTGAGAGATGTAATTATAAAGAAGTGAAAAGGCCAAGGCTGTATCTTCAGGCATGCTCACCACATCAAATACTTACGCTCGCAGCTAACCCTAGGCTTGGTATCCAAGTGGATATCTGATTGACATCGGAGAGGTCACAGCTTTGTGATCATGTCAGGGAAGAGAAGGGCTCTCATTTGTAGGCAGCACCAGACACGATGACTTATTTATCTGCCAAATGCAGGAACCTGGGACAAAATGAAATAATTTTCAAAGACTGAGGGTAGAACCAATTGTCCAGTCTTGGGTTGCCTATGGATGTTAGGACTAAGGATGACAGACTCAGGAAATCATATCCAGAACATACAAATAGAAGATTTTCAAGTACCCCAGAACAATGCTCCTCCAGTGCTTTTGGTCACTCAAATACATTTCTCGTGTGGATCAGATCTCTCTCCTACCCCTAAGGTTAGGCATATGACTCAGTCCAAGTCACTAAGAGGCTTTGCCTGCAGCTTAAAGAAAAATGTTTAAAGTTTATTTTTACATAATATTTTATTTGTACGTAATCTAAAAATGATGGAAAATGGTAAGAATCTTATACAGAACTCCCATGCATTTCTCACTCAGATTCACCAATTGTTAACATTTTTCCCTAGTTGTTTTGTCATTCATTTTTTCTCTCTCTTTATCCCACACTCCTAAATCATTTCAGAGTTAAGTTGCAGATATCCTACTTCCTCGTTGTTAAATGCTTCATTTTTTATTTCCTATGAAGGATATTCTCTTACATAATCACAATATAATTATAGAAATTAGAAAATTTTACATTGATATAATAGTGTAATCTATAATCTGTATTCTAATTTTATAAATCATCTCAATAGTGTCCCTTTTAGGTAATATTTTTCTGTTTCAGGATCCAATCCAGGATGATGCAACAGTTTTAGTTGTTATGTCTCTTTAGTCTGGTTTAATCTGAAGCAATTTTTCTGCCTTTCTTTGTTTTTCTTGACTTTAACATTTTTTAAGAGTACAGGCCATTTTGTGTCTCTCTGCTGACACCATATGATTAGATTAAAATTTGCATTTGTTTTGACAGTAATACCACAAAAAGGATGCTATATGCTTTACAATGCATCATCCTAGGATGTGCATATTTGCCCCAATATTGATGATGTTAACTTTGATCAATTATTTACCATGTTGTTCGACAGGTTTCTCCACTGTAAAAATATGTGTTTTTCCCTTGGTAATTGACAAAGGCTCTCTCCTTGAAACTTTTGTCAAGCTCCTCCGAACCCCATTCTCAACTTGGCCCTGACTTTTGGGCCCCCGTGTTCATCTTTGCGTTGTCCAGTTTTAGCAAGAATTCTGCTAAGTCAGTTTAGCCACAATGCCCCACCCTCTGATTACCTTTGAGATCTGACCAAATTCCTTACCCTCCTCCCTGCCACCCATGCCCCAGCAATACCGGATCACCTTAGCCTGCCCTCAGCAAGAATTCTGGCAGGTCAGTTTAGCAAAGAATTACTCTACTCTCTTTGTAATTTCCCATGGACTTCTCTACCCGACCCTGTTTTTTGGCTGGAATTTCCCGCTTTTCCTTGTTGTCTTTGGAGTTGGGCCCAACCTCTCTACCTACTTCAAAACCCCATTTCAGTAGTTTCTTCTTGAATAAAGTTTTTCATATCATATTTAACAAGTGTTATGAGTAATTGCAAAATGGTTCCCCCATTTCTTTTATTCTATAAGGAAGATTTTTCCCTCTGTCAGAGCCTCTCACCTTTCCTAAATATGTCTCTCCGGCTACATTGATTGATTTTTTTAAGTCAATATGTTGTATGCTATTACCATCATTATTTCTTTGATGTTTAATTTGTCCTAAATTTCAGTAGGGGAAGTCCTTTTAGGTAATCTCCTGTGTCCTTTCAATGTGTCCCCTTTAGTATTTGAACCCATCTTTGTTTTTGCAACAAACTGCTTCAGGTTCACCTTTGATTTCCCTAGTGCCAAACCTGTTATCTTTTAGTTGGAAATTATATTAAAAAAACAAAATTTAGGCATTATATATACTCATCGTTTTGGTTGCTATTTCATCTTAGCTCTTCAATGGAAAAGCGTGGAAGTATATTTTTTTAGAAATTATTAGTTCATACAGATACCTCTCATTCAAATCCAAAGGCACAGGGTTCATCCTCACACTTTCTTATTCCATATTTGTATTTTCCTTTTCTCACTAAATATTAATGTCGACACATCTAAAAATAAAACAGAAGAAATAATGGAATGCTAACTGTAATTTGAACAGGTTTAAAGAGGGAAGGAAAGAAAGGAAAGAGAGCTAAAAGCATGGCATAAATAGAAGACAAATAGCAAATGTTAGACATAGTTCAAACATATCTGTGCTTATTTTCAATGTAAGTAAAGTAATACTGTGATTAGAAGTCAGAGATTGTCAGAATAAATAATAAAAAATAGTCAAGATGTTTGCTGTCTACAATAGATGCATGTATGTAAAGACAAGATAGGTTGAAAGTAATAGGACCAAAAATTATATACTGTGCTTAGAATAAACATAATAAAGCTGATGCATCTATATTCATGTCAGACAGAAGAGACTTCACACAAAGGGTACTGTTAGGGATAAAGAAATATTTCATTATGATAAAAGGATCATTTTATTAGGAAGATAGAATGCAAATGTATTTAATAACAGGGCTTCAGAATACATGAAGCAAAAACTGGCAGAACCAAGAAAAGAAATAAAATGATCATAATAATGTTTCAAGATCTTTAATACTTCTCTTTCTGTAATTGATGAAACAAATAGACAAAAAAATTAATAAGCCTATAAAATAAATGACCAATGATATCAGTGTTAGAGATGACACCCAACAACTGAATAAGGAATGCTCATCAAACAGGTCAGTGCCATTCGTGGGCCATTTAATTTTCCATTAAATAAATCTCATTAATTTAAAAAAGATTGAAAGCACACAGGGTATGTTGACTCGTTATAAAATAATTAGATTATAACTCGATAAAGACATGATATGTACAAATCTCCTAATATTTAAAGGGAAAAATGACACAATTCTAAACAACTCATAAGCTAAAGTCAATATCAAAAAAGAAAATAAAAAATATTAAGAACTGAATGATAATAAAGATGCAATATATCAACATTTATGAGGTATAAGATATTTTCCAATAAATTTAAATACTTACAGCTGAAAAGAAAAAAGTTTAAAATCAATAATTTAAGCAAGCTCCAACATTAAGAAAACAGACAAAATATGAAAAAGAAAGAAAAATAATAATAAAGGAAAAAGGCAGTATAATAAGAAACAAATAATAGGAAAAAATTAAAGGAAAAATTTTAAAAATTAAATTAGTTCTTTCAAAACATTAATACAATTGGTAATTTTTAAGAAGATCACAAAATAAAGAAAACACAAATTACCAATATTAGGACTGAAATAAGGATATCACTACAGATCATACAGATATTAAAAAAATAAAACCAAAAATTATGAACAACTATAAATTTGACATCTTGTATGTAATGAACAAATCTTTGAAAATCACATACACTTAAAACTAATCAAGAAGTAAAAAATTGTGAATAAACATAAATCAATTAAAATAATTTTGTAATTTAAAGCTTTCATACAAAGAATTCTGGCTTCATTGGTATACTGTAACAAATATTGGATGAATAAAATCCAAATATTCAACTATTTAATAAATACAATTGAAGAAATAATAACAGTATTAAATTCTTACCAAAAATAGAGGAGGAAAGATAACTTCCCCAATTGTTTTACATATCCAGGATATCAGTGATATCCAAGCCTGAAAATGCCATTACAAGAAAAGAAACTTACAGAACAATATGCCTCATAAATATAGACAGAACGTATGTTTATTAAAAATATTATAAATCTAGCAATATATAACAAAAGATAGAAAAATTATACTATAACCAAGTAGATTTATCTTAAGAATTCAAGATTAGTTTGTCATTAACAAATCATCAATCTAATGGAATACTACTAAGTAATAAAATGGAACAAATTATTGCTATATACAATAGCATGGATGGGTCACAAATGCATTAGGCTAAATTAAAGAACCCAATGTTAAAATGTTATATATTGTTTAATTCTATTTATTTGACATTTTGGAAAAGGTGATATGTAAGAAGACAGAACAGATCACTGATTGCCAGGGGTTAGGCTGGGAGGAGGTTCTGAATACTACTGGAATGAATGAGGTAATTCTTTGTGCTGTAGGAATTTTTCTGTATCCTACCCCTAGTTGTGGTTATTAGAATCTATGAATGTGTAAAAACTCATAGAACTTTACAACAAAAACTGTGACTTTTGCTCTGTATAAACTCAAAATATAGAATTAAAAAATGTAATCTAATTTTCCATATTAACAGAGTAAAGCATGTGATCATCTTCCAAAAATTTAGACAATGCATTTGACAAAAGTCAGCACAACGCTCCTTCCTGATAAAATATCCCAGCAAATTAGGAGTAGAAGAAACTTCTTGACTCTGATAAAGGGTATCTTCCACAAACCTGCAGTTAACATCATACTGATGAATTAATGAACACTTTTGCCCTAACATGGAGAATAAGACAAGTAAATACACCCACTCTCAAGACTGCTGTTGAATATTGTACTGGGCTGCAAGGCTGAAAGAAAATTCCCAAATCCAGAAAGCAAGAAGTGGTCCTGGGGAGAAAAGAGTACTCTCAGCAATCTAGAAACCTGGAAGCCAGGTTGTAATGCTGAAGTTTCTAGCAGAAAAGGTAGACAATGTGAGAGAAAAGATGGTGAATTTTAGTACATACATGGATGCTATTAAAAATCAAAATACTAGAAATGAAAAATATAATATCAAAAATAAAGAATTTTTTTCAGGGGCCTAATAGCAGATTGCATATTGCAGAGAAAGAGATTAGTAAAACTGAAGACAAGTGAATAGAAAATAACAGAACTGAAATACAAAAGAAAAAGATTGAAATAAAAGTAAAACAAAATGAGACCTATCAAACACTATCATATGATCTAAAACGGGATATCTAAACCTTGGCACTATGATCATTTTGGGTCAGATAAGTATTTGCTGAGGAGCGATATTCTGTGCATTCTAGTATGTTTGGCAGCATCCCTGGCCTCTACCTGCTAGATACCAGTAGCAACTCCCCTTCTAGTTTTGACAACTAAAAGCATGTCTAGACAAATATCTCCTGGGGACAAAATTTCCCCTGGTCAGTAACCACTGGTACAAAATAAATACCCAGAAGTAGATGAGGAAAGGAGAGAAAGAATGGACAGATCAAAGGAAATATTTAAAAAGCTGCTAGATGAGAACTTTCCAAAATTGATGGAAGACCTCAACCTATATTTCCAAGAAGTCAAGTGTAAAAAAGGCAGAATAAATAGAACACACACACATACACACTGGAATATTATAGTCAATGATGAAAAGCACATATAAACACAGACAGAAAAAGACATATTACATACAAGGTAACCTAAAACTAAATACTGCTGGCTCAGCAGAAACAACTGTGACCAGAAAGAAGTAGAACAAAACCTTTAAATTACTGACAAGAAAAAAAAAAAAAATCTGCCAACCTAGAACTCTTTTCCCAGAGAAATATTCTTCAAAATGAAGGTGAATAAAAGCATTTAAGAGTGTCAAAATTTGAGAGAATTTGTCTACAGTAGGCTTTTACTATAAGGAATGCTAAAAGAAGTTATTCAAAATCAAGGGATATAGTGCCAGATGGAAGTGTAAGATGATTTTGTAAGAAGGAATAAAAACCACTCTAAATGAATCCAGAGATTCAGTATAATCCACACCAAATTGAAGCGGAGTCTTTTGAAAAAATAAACAAGCTAGTTCTGAAATTTATATGAAAATATAATCTAGAATAGCCACAACAATGTTGATAAAGAATAAACTTAGAGGACCTTCTCCACCTGATTTAAACATTTATTATAAAGCTGTAGTAATCAAAACAATGTGTTGGTACAGTGGAGAGACAAATAGACAGAAAGTCCAGAAATTGACCCCCCAAACACACACAAATGAGCAATTGATTTTCTACAAGCTACCAAGGCAGTCCATTGGGATTTTTTTTTTATATAAATGGTGCTGAAACAGCTGGATAAATGTGCAAAAAAATTGGATCTTGAAACCAATCTCATTCTGTCCATAAAAATTTATTTTAAATTAATCATGGATATGAAATAAAACCTAGAATGATAAAGTACTTTAAAAATATAGAGAATATCTTTAGGATTTTGAGATAGGAAATGTTTACTTAGTAAGAACATAGACTTACCATAAATGAAGTACACTGATAAAATGGACTTTTGTAAACCTCGTAATTTCTGCTTAAAACAACACTCAGAGATCAATAGAAAGCTTTCATCTAGGAAAAATACATTTACAGCACAAATATCTAAAACTTTAATATAGTATATAAATACCTACTAAAATTAACAATAAAAAAATTAAAAACCCAATTTAAAAATTGACAAATAACCTGAATAGCCATTTTACAAAAATACATATGAATAGCTAACAAGCAAATGAAAATGCAAAGTAAAACCACACTGATATACTATTTCACAATCCAAGAATGGATAAAATTGAGAAGAATGACAACACTAACTGTTTCTATCTATTTGGAGAAATGGAGCTCTCCTGCACTGGTGATGAGAATGCAAAATGAATAAAATGATATGGAAAATTGTTCAGCCATTTCTTATAACATTAAATATAATCTAAACATAATTTCAGTGAGCCTGCAATTTTACTCCTAGGTATTGACTGAAGAGAAATGAAAACATGCCTACAAAAGAATTGTGCAATTAAGCTTATAGCAATGTCATTCATAATAACCCAAGACTTGAAACAACCCAATGTCTATTTATAGGAGAATAGATAAACTTATCGTGGTGTACTTACACAAAGTAATACTCCTCAGGAATAAGTTGTTTTAAAAAAGAACAACCTACTGATATAGACAACAAGGTTGATAAATTTAAACATGAATTAATCATGTGAAAGAAGCCAGGCACAAGATGATAGTGTATATAATATCATTTTTATAAAGTCCAAGAACAGCAAATCTTAAAGTCTCTTGCGTTAGAAATCAGAAAGTGCTTGCTTTTGAGGGAGTGTGGATTTAGTGGAAAGGAGAAGGAAAATTTCAATGAAGATGGAAATATTCTATATTCTAAGTGAATTGGTGGTTATACAGGCAGATACATAGGTCAAAAGTCATCACACTGACTTTTGCATCCACATAAGATTGATGCATTTTTGCATGTTAATTATACCTCAATATAAAAGAGAAAAAAGGAACCACTCAATAAAGCAAAAGGGCAAAAGATTTGGCAGTTTGCAAAAGAAGACATAAGAATAGCCAAAAGGTACAAAAGATGCTCAATATCATTAGTCATCAAGTAAATGAAAATTAAAGTCAAGAATAGATACCATACTATGTGCATTAGAATAGCAAAATTTTAAAAGATGAATGAGAATATGGAGCAACTGGAACATACATTGCTGATGGGAGTGTACGGTGTTAAAATCAGTTTAGAAAACTGGTGGTTCCTTATAAAGTTAAACATAAACATCACCTTTGATATAGAAATTCTACTCCTGGGAATTTACCTAACGGGGGAAAACATTATGTCCACAAAAAAACATTCTTATCAAGAATGTTTATTAATAATAGCCCAAACTGGGAAAAAAATCAAAAGTTCAACAATGAAGTACTTACCATACAAGCAATAAAAGAAAATGAACTACTTATACACATAAGATGGATGCATCTCAAAACCATTATTTTGATCAAAAAGAAGCCAGAAGCAAGAGAGTGCATGCTGCACGATCCCATTTATATGACATGCAAGAGAGGCAACATTAGCCTATGGTGATAGAAATCCGAAGAGTTTGCCTATAAAATGTGGAAATTAACTGGAAAGGACCGTGAAGAAATTGTTTGTAGTAATAAAAATGTTTTATACATTGATAGGGGTATAGTGAATACATTGATGAGTTTATAAAAACTTATCAAATTTTACACTTAAGATCTGTGGTTTAGCCTGATAATGAAAAAGAGAGATTTAACATAGGGAATTAGGACTTTAGAAAACCATTGGATACACTTGCGAAATGCACTCCAGGCGGGCTTACAGGAATGATCTCCCAAATGCAGCATAACTGCACCATGAGGGTATCTCCTACTTTTACCAAAATCAGAGACCACCATGGGATCTACAAATGAAAGGATTATGAGGTGACATGGCCATAGATGCAATCCACAGGTCAGGAAGCCAGCATCGGCAAGCCACCAATGAAGCGACTCCCCTGGCCACTCGCATGAAGCTCGTGACTGGGCACTGGAATGTGCAGTCTGGCTGCATCCCTCTCACAATGGCCTCTTGACTTTCATAACTGGCACTGCATACTGCAGTATAACTGCAGAGATTATATTCTGCATCTCCATGGCTTTGTTTTTCATAGCCCAAAACATCAAGAAGGTGCCCTTTGCCTCATTTTCAGTGTCAAACCTGCGGAAGTACAAATAATTGGTGGCACAGATCTTGAAGGCAGAACTCTAGCTCTAAAAGAGTATGGGAAATATTGTTTTCATTTTTCAGTGTCTCTAGAGGAGGAAGGCCCACTAGAAGGATGTTGCAATAGAGACCAAGTACCTGTCAGCCATGTCCAGTTGAGATAGGTACCATTTTTATTTACATTTTTCAGACACTGAGCCTTAGCAATGCTAATTAATTTGTTATTAGGGCTGTAAATCGAATACTAAAATTTAGGTTTCTAACCACTAAACTCTACTCCATAAATTACACTCTATGTTTCTTTGCTTATTTCACCTCAACATTTTCTAGTTTTTGGTCCAAGGTCTATGATCCAGAGAGTAATGGCATTGGAAGTTTTGTTTGGAATGTGAGAAAGAGAATTTGAGAAAACTTTCATCATCTGAGGCTTACTTTTTTTTTTAAATGCAAACATTTTTAGCTACTCATTTTCAATTAAATGAAACATCATTATGTGATTACACTTAGATGAGCTACCGAGAAATTCACCAATCTAGTTGAAACTAAAAAATAATTGGAAAGTCTATCTGTGATGCCCCAAACTGCAAGAAATATGTACTTTAGCTTTATCAGTGACTTTGCACTGAAAATTATTCTGGGCCTGCAAAGGCAAAGCTCACTGTAGAGAATGGTATTGCAGAATTTCACTGCACATTCTAAGTCCATGCAGCAAATTAATAAAGGACATCATTCTGGGTCCCTCAAAGTTATATTTCACATTTTACTTTGCAAATTACTTCAAAATTTATTCTTCTGTCTTGGCATGAGATTAGTTCAGCCTCCTAAAGGCTATCAGCAGTGGCTCTTGAGTGACAGGCTCTGCATTGGAAGTTAAGTTTTAATTTGCATTTCAAAGTCTTGCTTTGTAGGCAGGAGAAGCCAAAGATCCTTCCAGAACCCATTCTACCCTGTTAAAGAGAGAGTTCCTGTACATTGAAGTGCTTGAACTGTGCTGTGGACACTGCCAACTTTTATAGATCTTCATTTCCCTCTGACCCATCTCACTTGTTAGTTAATGAAAAGAAAATGAACAAAGCTCTTCTCCATCATGTACTGCTCTTTCATGTCACCTTTTCTGGGGTTTGAGGGGTGAGTATAAATCTCAAAGGAGTAGTTTGATTTCTTGTCACAGGTAGAAACTGATATATTCAAAGAATGAGCTTCCCACTGGTATCCAGTTTTGCTTTACATTTTGGTTTTAGGACAGAGTTTCTCTCTAACCTCTACCACAGTTTTGTTTTTAAATCAAAGTGAACTATTATTTTTTTTTAGAATGGGATTTAGAGTTACCCCTAAGCAGTTACTTAGCTCAGGAACTATTTGCTGAATATCTCAATCAGTGATGAAGATAGAATTTCGTTGAGAAGGAAATTAGTACAAATAAAATATTTATGGCTAGTGAAATAGTATTAACAATTAAGTGAATGATGTAAAAAATGAAAAATAATATTAGAACAAATTTTATTAAATGGTCTTGTGAAAGAAGGTTGAACACAAGGGGTTATCAGTAATTGTTTATTGATTTGAAAAATATGGGAAGGTGCAGATTTGTGTGAATATTGTTTCTTCTATTAAGTTTACTTCTATCTGTAAAGCATAATTGTTTTATTTTTTAAATATCTGTAGAAGCAGGAATCAGTGGATAAAGAGACATAGTAGTGAGCCAGAAAATTTTATAATATATAAAGTACAATATAAAAGTACAGATAAAAGAAAAGACCAGGTAGAATGGATCACATAGTATGTTGTCAGATGCTGGCGTAGCCAAGTTCTTAGAAGAAAGTCGACCAAGCACACTTGATCTAACTATTTCCTAGAACACTAACATTCTGCATAGCCCTACCATGTGTGACAAGATGCCAAAAAGGCAAGGAAGTAAATCATAAACTAATGAGGGGCTTAGTAAATTAGTAAAATAGAACTCAATGCATGTGTATGTGATAAGAGCTAGGGTCATTTTAGGAATTAGAAACATGGAAGATTAGGGAGAAAAAAAGAGATTGTGTGTATGTGTATATTAATATTTTAATTAATTAATTTCTCTATAAGCCAAACTTTTTCCTATGTTTTTGAGTTAAAGTTGGCTATAATGAGTTAAACCAAAACTTGTGCAAGGTTTAAGGTTGAGCTTCAACACATTTTGTCTCTCAAGAAAATTCCAATCAGTTAGTAGGAGCTATTTGAATTGCTCTATGGGGATGTATTGTGAAGCCACCCAAGTCCTGTAAGGGTGTCAATCAATTGCTTATGTCTGCAGTGATCATGGGAATGGAACATAGGAGCATGACTTCTTACCACAAACAAAACCCTTTAAGACAGATGCTTTTGTATAAACCCGGGCTCACATCAGACCAGGACTGAACATTTGCCAGACTTCTAACATCACGCAGATGTAGGGTTTGATGACAAATACGCGGCCGGTATCTGTATATTCTAAGGACCAACTAGAGCCTAAATCTATGATTAAAATACAGCCTAAACTCTAACTTGAAGAAAAACCTGGAATCTCATTAAATCAGATGATTTTTGGTTTGGAATCATACAGATTTCAGACAAAAGTAGATTCAACCAACAGACTTCCTGGCTGAGGAAAGCTGAGGTCAACTGTATATGAGTGCTTCTTTTTGGGTATTTGGTTTATGGATTGTTATTTTTATATTCTTCTCTTGGGCTTTGGAATATAGGTCATAAGGACTCTGTAGGCTTAGGGTGAATTATTGAGTGTGCTCACCTGGGTTTAGATAATATAGCACATTCAGCCTTATGGGAACTGGTTGGCAGTTCTTGGGGAGATAACAATTTCTTTGATGGTTTGTTTGTTTTTAGGCTAAGTTTATAGGAAAAACAGGCACAGTCATAGAATGCTTCAGAATATCAGACAATTGAATGCAATTTGAGAGTTTGTAGGGCAAATTCAGTATTTCAATAGGAACATCCAACTTCGAGGCTATTATGGATGTGCAAAACCACAAGATACATCAATGAGAAGAAATGATAATGCAACACTGCTTTTAGCAATTTCCATCTCAATGCAAGATTCTAACTGTCTGCTAGAGCAGATAATTGGCAGGAATTCTAGCATGTAGATATTTATTTGCTATGGAAGAATGAGAAGTTTTTAAGCTGGAAGGTTAGAAAACCAAGCTGGGTAATTATGAGCGAGGCAGGGACCAAGTAATCAGTGTACGCTTAACCATGGATTGGTAACATTGGGCTGATGGGTAAAATCATGAGGTTTCTTCTGCTTTTATACCTGGACCTCTTTATAAAGCAGATTAAAACCCATGGAAGGAAGCTGTGACTAGGCTAAGAATCAAGGGCTGTAAGGAGATAAAGAGAAGAATCTTATAGGAATTTCCAAGTTCTTTTTGATTTTAAAGTTGTCTGTAGATTTAATTTTTGCAATCTTCTTGCAAGCCTATTCTATTGATTAAGGAAGTTAAAAATATTTTTTACAGTTATGTAATTGATTGTTCTCCTAGAAATAAAATTCTTCTTATTCTATAGATGTGAGTGTGGAAAAACAATGTCCTCTTGAGAGAACAAAACCAACCAAACCTACAATTAATTGGAAACAAGAACTTGCCTTGGGGTATCTCTGTGGATCCTTAGGGCTTTAAGAGAGGAATTTGAAAAACCGCTAAACTAGTAAAGCTATATTATTCATTTATGTATATATATATATATATATATATATATAGAGAGAGAGAGAGAGAGAGAGAGAGAGAGAGAGATGTATATTTATATGTGTATATAGATTTAAATATTCATTGTTGTGTAACATATTTTATAGCATATCACATACATATACAACTTAAATTTTCTCAAACTAAAAACAGCTGTGCAATCATTGCCTGGAACGAGGAACATTGGTAGCATCCTGGAAAGCCTCTTTTGTGCCCCTGTCAATCACTAACCCCCCAATAAGGATAAGTGCTGTTATCCTGACTTCTAACCCCAGAGGTTAATTTTGGCACTTGAGATAAATGCAATCCTATAGCAAGTACTTTTTTTTTGGTTTGTCTTCTTTCTTTCTCTATTTTACTTGTGAGGTTTATTCATGTTATTATGACTACTTACATATTGTTCATTCTTGTTGGTACATAATATTTTACCGTGTGACTATATCAGAATTTATTTATCGGCCGGGCACGGTGGCTCATGCCTGTAATCCTAGCACTCTGGGAGGCCAAAGCGGGCGGATTGTTTGAGCTCAGGAGTTCAAGACCAGCCTGAGCAAGAGCGAGACCCCATCTCTACTAAAAAATAGAAAGAAATTAATCAGAAAACTAAAAATATATAGAAAAAATTAGCCGAGCATGGTGGCACATGCCTGTAGTCCCAGCTACTTGGGAGGCTGAGGCAGAAGGATTGCTTGAGCCCAGGAGTTTGAGGTTGCTGTGAGCTAGGATGATGCCACTGCACTCACTCTAGCCGGGGTAACAGAGTGAGACTCTGTCTCAAAAAAAAAAAAAAAAAAAAAAAAAGAATCTATTTATCTATTCTGCTGTTTATTGGTATTTATATTGCTTCCAGTTTGTAGCTGTTATGAATAACATGTCTATAAATATTTTAGTACATGTCTCTTGGTAAATAAATGTAGGCATTTCTGTTGGGTATAAACCAAGGAGTGTAATTTCTGGATCACAAAGGATGCATATGTTCAACTTTAGAAGACATTGGCAAATGGTTTCTCATAGGCGTTTTACAATTTATACTTTCTCCAGCATGTATGGAAACTCCACAGCCTCACCAACACTTGGTATTCTCTGCCTTTCCATTTTAGTCTTTCTGGTAGGTATCATATTATGGTTTAAATTTGATGTCCCTAAAAACTAATGAAATTAAACACTTTTTTGTGCCTTCATTCACTATAATTTGATTTTTAGTGTTTACTTGTGTAAGTTTACCAACTTCTTTACTTAGTCAATATCCATGAACTTATCAGATTGGTCACTAAATATTAAAGTGTGGTATTTTCATATTAATATCAAAAATCTTAATTTTTGGATGTTGGATGTCTGATTTTTTTTTCTAAGTATATGAGACTGTTTCGTTTAGGTTATTTTCATAGGGATATGGTCCTAAGAATGAATAGGATAACTGATAGTTAAAGCTTGTGCTATAAACATCTTCATTTCATGGGGAAGAAGACTGAGCTTAGAGAGACAAAATAACTTTATCCAGTCATGTGACATGTTTGGTTATATGATCTATCTAATCAGGGTACCAGACTTGGAGAAGCAAATGCCATTGAAATCCAAATTGCAGATACTATCATTTAATAAAATCTGTAGACATTCCTAAGGGTAGTGATAAATTTAAAACAATTAAATCTCCTTTATGAAATGAATAGTTTATTAGCCTTAATCTACACTGTCATTTCTAAATCAGATAAAGATATATTATTAACTGATCATAAAGGCCTTAACTGGAATTAACTACTGAACTTCATGTGTGTTCTACTCTAGACACTGCTTTTGTCAGTCTAATTATCTAATTTCAATGTTCACTCTCCCATCTTCTCAAAATGACATAGCTATGTGTGTGGTTTAAATCCCTCCTCTATTTTTTTTTTTTTTTACAACAAAAAAGATAGTAGAAAAGGATGAAACTTTGAAAATTGAAGTAAAAAAGATGTGTATCAGTACTCAAGATAGTTACTTCCCTAGACTAGAAATGGAAGAATAACATAAGGCATCAAATGACCCAGGGCTCTGAGTCTGGAACTGGGAAAAGTTTATCTCCTACAAGAGTCAGTGTATAAGTTTCCAGGAAGGGGGCTAGAGCTGGGGTCATGGCATTAAACCAGGTTGGCAAAAAAGTTTCAAGGAAAGTTGTGATTGAAAATTGCCTCGACTATGGCTTTTATGAAGTTGAATATCTATGGAAATAGGAACAAAGGTGATAAGCCTTTATTATTATTGCTTACATATTATTACCTCTGTGATTGCCATGAATATCCCTCAGCACATTATGGGACAGGAGCTCCAAGTTGCCAGTATTACACCTACTTCCGCATGGGGTAGGAATTACAGATAAGGGAAAAACCCCAAACTCCTAGACAAAAATATGTAGAAAACAATAAAAACTATAACAGCATCAACAAGAGCATCAACAAGAGCAACAACAAAATCTCTGCCTAAGACAAGCCTACAAACCAATCTTTCAAAGCATATAAGTCAAGCCCAGAAAGATTGCTGCTGAATCAATGAATGGGGAAATAATTGACTCATGTAACATAAAAATAAAAAAAAAACTTAAATATTACTCTGTAAATATTTGATTATTAAATTCAGAGATATAATAGGAGAAATATGCATAAAAAGAAATAACTGAAAGCAAAAAACAATAAACAATGTATATGAAAATTAATTAATAAATTGTGGAAATGAAAACTACAGACTTGAAATAAACACTCAACATTCTGGCTAAATTGTAATTTGCACACAGTTGAAGAGAAAATTTAAAGAATCAAAAAATGGTTGTGAGGTACTTTCAATCTCACAGAGAGAGATACTGAAATAAAAAATATAAAGGAGACGTTAAAGACCAGGTAAAATAGAATAACGGAATAGATTGCATCAGATACTATTATCAAGAGGAAAAATGGAAATAAAAGATCAATATTTTAAAAAATAATGGCTGCAATTTTTTTGGAAACAAAGAAAGCCTGTAAACTTGAGGTTGAAATGCACACTTGTGGCCAGGTGCAGTGGCTTATGCCTGTAATCCTAGCACTCTGGGAGGCTGAGGCCAGAGGATTGCTTGACCTCAGAAGGTTGAGACCAGCCTGAACAAGAATAAGACCCCGTCTCTACTAAAAAAAGCAAAAGTAGCTGGGTGTGATGGTGGGAGCCTGTAGTCCTAGCTACTTGGGAGGCTGAGGCAGAAGGATCGCTTGAGCCCAGGAGTTTGAGGTTGCAGTGAGCTATAATGATGCCGTGGCACTCTACCCAGGGCAACAGAGTGAGACTCTGTCTCAAAAACACAAAACAAAACAAAAAAAATACTCCTCATGTATCAGGATAGAAAATAAATCCACACCAAAATATTATCCTGAAAGTAGCAAATATCAAGGATAAAAATGAAATTTTAAGTGTGAGGGGGGAGGAAGGACAAATTATTTACACAGCAACTAGAATTACAGCAGACTTTTCATCAGCAATGCTAAATACTAGGAGACAAGAAAACACTATTTTAAAACCGCTGAACAAAATTTAATACTGAAAGTTATTATTTAAAAAAGAGGGTTTGGGGGGAGAAAAAATGGCCGAGTTAAGGTAGCCTCCCAGATCCCTGCTTCCAGAGAAAGAGACGTAGATCTTGGTCTGCTACACACGATCGGATCGCTCTCCTGCAAAAACAGTGAGGTGAATCAGTGGAGACTGAGCGGGGGACGCACAAATCAGGAAAAAGAATAAGGTGAACGGGAGATAGGAACACAAAAGCTGGAAAGTGCAGGAGAGACAATAGAGAGTGGAGCATGAGACGGCTGTGCCAGCCTGGCCAGTAAGTGCACCGGGATAAGTCCCTCACGACACAGTCTAGCTTCCCCACTGACTTACAAGTCCACCGAGAGTCAGGGGCCTGTGTGAAGTGGATGTAGAATTGGGTCAGGAAACGTGGGGCTCAGCAGAGAGGGGACACGAGCAGGAAGCATCTTCAACTCCCTGGAGCTCCGTGTCAGGGCTGCACCGGACAGAGGAGGAGCTGGTTTGGGCTAGCTCTGGAGGCAGTTAGGAGTCAGGAAGCTGGTCTCTGGCACCCAGCTGGTCCTGAATGGAGAGGTGATTACTGAGTAGAGGACTCTAACCTGGAAACTGCCGCTGGCGATTGGGACTGCTCAGGGTGGGCCAGTAGAAGCGAGAGCTATTGCTGGACTGGAGTGAGATTGGGGGAGGGAGACATAAAGGAGATGGCAGAGCACCCTGGTGACTCGACCGACTCCCTGATCGTGTACCTCCCAGTCCCTGAACGGCTCCCTCTGGAGCCAGCGCCCTGGGGGCGGGTGAACGCCAGCTCAGGGCCCACAGCAGGTCCCAGTATGGTGCCCAACGGCTCCCTTCCCCCAGCCTGGGAGCTCTCGCAATGAGCTCTGCCCTTGCAGGATCTAAAGTCAACTAGCCAGGGCCGTTTCTTTGAGTGGTGAATTCTGAGTGCCTCCTTAGTTGTGAGGGGCAGACGCATGCGGAAGCTGAGGGCGCTGGGGCGTTGAGCAGTCTGGAGAGGCACCCCTGCCCCCTGGCCAGCATCTTTTGCACGGCCTCTGAGCTTGCAGCAGCAAGACATAAAGAGCCACTCCCCCTCTGCGACAAGCGCCAGTCCCTGGGGCTTTGGCACTGACCAATAGCCGACAGCCCAGTGACTTTCCTCACCAAACCGGTTTAGGTCATCTGGTACAATTGCATTTCCGCCTCCGGTCAGCTACCAACAGTGAAACCCGAGGGTAGGGAATCAAAACCCTGGCAAGAGACCAAAACAAGTTCCCCAAGTAATCCCTCCCATCAAGAGAACCCTGGACAACATACTAGTGGCTCCCTCTAGTGGCAGATCAAGAGAAAATACACAGAACGTGTTACATTCCAATCCAACACTGAAAGATAAGTAACAGCAGATTCAGATGGGAAGGACCCAGTGAAAGATTCCTGGAAGTATGAAAAATCAAATGGAAAGCGCACCCCCAAAGAGGAATACCAGCACTCTAGCAATGAACACTAACCAAGTCCAGAATACTAAAATGACAGAAGAAGAATTCGAATCATGGATTGTAAGTAAGCTCAATGATATGCAAGGAAAAATGGATAACCACAAGGAAACCACAAAAAAAATCCAGGACTTGGAAGAAAAATTCACTAAAGAAATTGAAATATTAAAGAAAAACCAAACCGAACTCCTGGAAATAAAGGACTTATTCAGGGAACTTCAAAACACTATGGAAAGCCTCAAGAACAGGGTAGATCAAACAGAAGAAAGAATCTCAGAGATTGAAGACA